>PVIY010002445.1:0-127776 GCA_004026745.1 Myrmecophaga tridactyla
GTATAATCTTTTTTTCTCTATTATCATTTTATTTCTTTTTCTGATGTCTTTTTATTTCTTTCTCTAAATCGATGCAAATGTTCTAAGAAATGATGAATATGGAACTATATGATAATATTAAGAATTACTGATTGTATATGTAGAATGGAATGATATATTAATGTTCTTTTGTTAAGTTTTTTAATTAATAAAAAAGTTTTAAAAAAAATCAATGTGGTTTGGAATGCTAGTGATCCACGAAAAGAGGGAAGTGTAAGACCTCTGGTATGTGTGCAGTTTTTCTCAGTTTCCTCTCTATTTCTCCTCCTGAGAGGATGAAAATATTCCAAGGAATGATCATGATGATGAAAGTGCAAGTATTTGATGTAATTCTGAATTACTCGTTGTGTAACAGCAAAACAGAATGATCAAAATAGGAATGTTTCCTATTCTTTGGTGTCTCCTTGTACTTGAGAATAGAAAATTAAAGAAAAACATCACAGGGACCACACCCCCTGCATCACAAAGGTCTGTAACAGTCAGGTGGGGAGTAGACCTGGAAAGTGGGTATGAGGAGGAGGCCCCACCCACGGCGAAGCCACCTGGCTGACAGGGCGATGGCAGCAACTGCGGTTCAAGGATCACCAGGTGGGTTCTGGTGCAGAATGTGAAATTGGGCCAAGCCTTCTGACAGGCAGAAGCCAATTCTGTGTCTGATGCACCTTTTATCTACCCTGTCAGCAGACTGGTAGAATGTATGGAATAAAAATGAGTAATAGATGGCACAGATGTTAAAATCAAAATGATTGGGAATGTTAGCCATCAAAGGAAGAAGGAGGCTTAAGGTCTATGGTATGTGCACAGTTTTTCTCGGTTTCCTCTGTATTTTTCCTCCTGAGAGGATGGAAATATTTCAAGAAATAATCATGATGATGAACGTGCAAGTATGTGATGAAATTCTGAATTATTCGTTGTATAATGCCAGGGCAGTATGATAAAAGTTGGAATGCATCCCTTTCTTTGGTGACTTCTTGTACTTGAGAAAAGAAGATAAAACAAGAATATATGATAAAAAAAAATCACAGGGACCACAGCCCCTGCATCACAAAAGTCTGTTACAGTCAGTGGGGAGAGGAGCTCTGGGTGGTGGATCTGAGCAATAGGCCCTGCTCAATGCCCTGTCACCCAGCCAAAACAGCTGTGGTGGCAACCGGGGTTCAGGGACCCCAAGGGTCTCTGGTGCAGAAACACACCAAAGGACCAGGGCTTCTGACAGGCAGAGGTCAATCCCTGGGTCTGAGATTTCTTTTATCTTCCTCATTAACAGACGGGAAGAACGTATAGAATAAAAATGAGTAATAGAAGTAACAGATATTAAAATCAATGTGGTTGGGAATGCGAACGATCACAGAAAGAGTCAGGCATAAGTCCTATGGTTTGTGCACAGTTTTTCTTGGTTTCCTCTCTATTTCTTCTCCTGAGAGGATGAAAATGTTCCAAGAAATGATCATGATGATGAACGTGCAAATATGTGATGAAATTCTGAATTATGTGTTGTACAACGGCAGAAGGGAATGATCAAAATAGGAATGTTTCCTTTTCTTTGGTGTATTCTGGTAATTGAGAAAAGAAAATGAAACAAGAAAATGAAAGAAAAAATCACAAGGACCACAAACCCTGTGTCACTAAAGTCTGTGTTAGTCAGGTGGGGAGGAGACCTGGTAGGTGGGTCTGAGCAGGAGACCCCATCCGCTGCCCAGTCACCTGGATGACAGGGTGGTGATGGCAACCACTGGTCAGGGAACACCAGGGGGCCTCTGGTGGCAGAGTGCACAATCGGTCCTGGGCTTCTGACCAGAAGATGACAATCACTGTGTCTGAGGCGCCTTTTATTTCCCTTGCCAGCAGACGGGTAGAATGTATGGAATAAAAGTGAGTAATAGAGCGAACGGATGTTAAAATCAATATGGTTGGGAATGCTAGCGATCAAAGAAAGAGGGAGGAGTAAGGTGTATGGTATGTACGCAGTTTTTCTCAGTTTCCTCTCTATTTCTCCTCCTGAGAGGATGACAATGTTCTAGGAAATGATCATGGTGATGAACATGCAAGTATGTGATGAAATTATGAATTACTAGTATTATAACAGCAGAACGGAATGATCAAAGTGAGAATGTTACCTTTTCTTTGGTGTCTGGTACTTGAGAAAAGAAAATAAAACAAGAAAATAAAAGAAAAAGATCACAGGGTACACAGCACCTGTGTCACAAATCTCTGTCACAGTCAGTATGGGAAGGAGCCCTGGGAGGTGTAGCAGAGCAGGAGGCCCTCACCCACTGCCCAGCCGACTGGCTGACACTGTCCTGGTGGCAAACGCATGTCAGGGAAACCCAGGTGAGCTCTGGTGATGGATCGCACCATTGGGACCAGACTTCTGACAGGCAAAGGCCAATCCCTGTGTCTGAGGCTCCATTTATCTACCTTGTGAAAGACGGGTGGAATGTATGGACCAAAAATGAGTAATAGAAGGAACAGATGTTAAAATCAATGTGGTTGGGATTGCTTGCCATCAAAGAAAGGAGGAAGGTGTAAGATCTCCAGTATGTGCTCAGTTTTTCTTGGTTTCCTATTTGTTTCTCCTCCTGAGAGGATGAAAATGTTCTGGGAAATGATCATGATGATGAACGTGCAAGTATTTGATGAAATTCTGATTTAGTCATTGTGTAACGGCAGAGTGGAATGATCAAAGTACGAATATTTCATTTTCTTTGGTGTCTTCTTGTACTTGAGAAAAGGAAATAAAATAAGAAAATAAAAGAAAAAATCGCAGGAACCACAACCCCTGCGTCACACAGGTCTGTCACAGTCGGGGAAAGGAGCCCTGAGAGATGGAGCTGAGCAGGAGTCTCCGCCCACAGCCCAGCCGTCCAGCTGAAAGTGCCATGGAAGCAACCACTGTTCAGAGAACACCAGGAGCGCTCTGGCACAGAGTGTATCATCGAGCCTGGGCTTCTGACAGGCAGAGGCCAATCTCTGTGTCGGAGGCTGCTTTTATCTACCTTGTCAACAGACTTGAAGAACGTATGGAATAAAAATGAGTAATAGAGGGAAGAGATGTTAAAATCAAAGTGGCTGGGAATGCTAGAGATCAAAGAAAGGAGGGAGGCATAAGGCTTCTGCTATGTGTCCAATTTTTCTCGGTTTCCTCTCTATTTCTCCTTCTGAGAGGTTGAAAATATTCCAAGAAATGATCATGATGATTTATGTGGAAGTATGTGATGAAATTCTGAATTACTCATTGTATAACGGCAGAATGGAATGATCAAAATAGGAATGTTTCCTTTTATTTGGCATCATCTGGTACTTGAGAAAAGAAAATAAAACAAGAAAATAAAAAAAAAACCCACAGGACCACAGTCCATGCATAACAAAGGTCTGTCAGAGTCAGTTGGGGGAGGAGCCCTGTGAGGTGGAGATGAGCAGAAGACCAAGCCCACTCCTCAGAGTCCCAGCCGACAGGGCAGTGGTGGAAACCGAGGGCATGGGAACACCAGGTGGGTTCTGGTGCCGGAACACACCATCGGTCCCTGGCTTCTGGCAGGTAGAGCCCAAACCATGTGTCTGAGGCTCCTTTTATCTACCTTGTCAACAGACGAGAAGAACTTATGGAATAAAAATCAGTAAAAGAGGGAACACATGTCAAAATCAATGTGGTTGGGAATACTAGCTATCAAAGAAAGAGTGAGGCATAAGGCCTATTGTATGCACGCAGTTTTTTTCAGTTTTCTCACTATTTCTCCTCCTGAGTGGATGAAAATGTTCCAAGAAATGATCATGATGATGAACGGGCAAGTATGTGATGTAATTCTGAATTACTCATTGTATAATGGCAGAATGGAATGATCAAAGTACGAATGTTTCCTTTTCTTTGGTGTCTTCTGGTACATGAGAAAATAAAAGAAAACAAGAAAATAAAAGAAAAAAATCACAGGGACCACAGCCCCTGCGTCACAATGTCTGTAGTAGTCAGTGGAGGGAGGAGCACTGGGAAGTTGAGCTAAGAAAGAGGCCCTGCCCACCCCCAGCCGCCAGGCCATCAGGGCTGGGGCCTGCAACTGTGGATCAGAAACCAGGGGATTTCTGGTGCTGGAAGGCAACTTCGGGTAAGGGTTTCTGACAGCCAGAGGCCAATCCCTGAGTCTGAGTCTCCTTTAATCTACTTTGTCAACAGAAATGTTGAACGTATGGAAGAAAAATGAGTAATAGTGGGATCAATGTTAAAATCAAAGCAGTTGGGAATGCTAGTGATCAAAGAAAGAGGGAGGCATAAGGCCTATGGCATGAGTGCAGTTTTTCTCGGTTTTCACTCTATTTGTGCTCCTGAGAGGATGAAAATGTTCTAGGAAATGATCATGATGATGAACGTGCAAGCATGTGATGAAATTCTGAATTACTCGTTGTATGACACCAGAAAGGAATGGTCAAAATAAGAATGTTTCCTTTTCTTTGGTGTCTTCTGTTACTTGAGAAAAGTAAAGAAAAGAAAAAAATCACATTGTCCACACTCTATGCATCGCAAAGGTGTGTCACAGTCAGTGGGTAGAGGAGCCCTGGGAAGTGGAGCTGAACAGAAGGCCCCACCCGCTGCCCAGTCACCTGGATGACAGGGTGGTGATGGCAACCAGTGGTCAGGGAACACCAGGGGGCCTCTGGTGCCAGAGTGCACAATAGGTCCCGGGCTTCTGACCAGCAGATGACAATCACTGTGTCTGAGGCTCCTTTTATCTCCCTTGCCAACAGACGGGTAGAATGTATGGAATAAAAGTGAGTAATAGAGCGAACAGATGTTAAAATCAATATGGTTGGGAATGCTAGTGATCAAAGAAAGAGGGAGGAGTAAGGTGTATGGTATGTACGCAGTTTTTCTTGGTTTCCTCTCTATTTCTCCTCCTGAGAGGATGACAATGTTCTAGGAAATGATCATGACAATGAGTATGCAAGTATGTGATGAAATTATGAATTACTAGTTTTATAACGGCAGAACGGAATGATCAAAGTGAGACTTTTACCTTTTCTTTGGTGTCTGGTACTTGAGAAAAGAAAAGAAAACAAGAAAATAAAAGAAAAAATCACAGGATCCACAGCACCTGCATCACAAAACTCTGTCACAGTCAGTGTGGGAAGGAGCCCTGGGAAGTGTAGCAGAGCAGGAGGCCCTCGCCCACTGCCCAGCTGACTGGCTGACCCTGTCCTGGTGGCAAACACATGTCAGGGAAGCCCAGGTAGGCTCTGGTGATGGATTGCACCATTGGGACCAGACTTCTAACAGGCAAAGGACAATCCCTGTGTCTGAGGCTCCATTTTTCTACCTTGTGAAAGACGGGTGGAACGTATGGACCAAAAATGAGTAATAGAAGGAACAGATGTTAAAATCAATGTGGTTGGGATTTCTTGCAATCAAAGAAAGGAGGAAGGTGTAAGACCTCCAGTATGTGCTCAGTTTTTCTTGGTTTCCTATTTGTTTCTCCTCCTGAGAGGATGAAAATATTCTAGGAAATGATCAAGATGATGAACGTACAAGTATGTGATGATATTCTGAATTGCTCATTAGGTAATGGCAGAATGGAATGATCAAAATAGGTATGTTTCCTTTTCTTTGGTGTCATTAGGTACTTGAGAAAAGAAAATAAAACAAGGAAATAAAAGTAAAAAATCACAGGACCACAGCCCCTCCATAACAAAGTTCTGTCTCAGTCAGTGGGTGAAGGAACCCTGGGTGGTGGAGCTGAGAAAGAGGCTACACCCACTGCCCAGCCACCGGACTGACAGGGCGGTGGCAGAAACAGCGGGTGGTGGAACACCAAGTGGTCTCTGGTGCCGGAGTGCACCACTGGTATTGGGCTTCTGACAGGCAGAGGCCAATCCCTGTGTCTGAGGCTCTTTTTATCTACTTTGTCAACAGACTTGAAGAACGTATGGAGTAAAAATGAGTAATAGATGGAACAGATGTCAAAATCAATGTGGTTGGTGATATTAGCGATTCAAGAAAGAGTGAGGCAAAAGGCCTATGGTATGTGCACAGTTTTTCTCAGTTTCCTCTCTATTTCTCCTCCTTAGAGAATGAAAATGTTCCAAGAAATGATCATGATGATGAACGTGCAAGTGTGTGATGAAATTCTGAATTACTCGTTGTGTAATGGCAGAACTGAAAGATCAAAGTATGAATGTTTCCTTTTCTTTGGTGTCTTCTGGTACTTCGGAAAAGAAAACAAGAAAGTAAAAGGAAAAAATCACAGGAACCACAGCCCCTGCATCACAATGGTCTGTCGCAGTAAGTGTGGGGAGGAGCCATGGGAGGTGGAGATGAGCAAGAGGCACCACCCACTGCCCAGGCACCTGTCCGAAAATGCAGTGGCAGCAATGGCAATTCAGGGAACACCAGGAAGGCTCTGGTGCAGAAGCACACCAATGTTTCGGGATTCTGAGCATCAGAGGCCAATCCCTGTGTCTGAGGTTCCTTTTATCTCCCTTGTCAACAGACAGGTAGAACGTATGGAATAAAAATGAGTAACAGAGGGAACAGACGTTAAAATCAATGTGGTTGAGAATGCTAGTGATCAAAGAAAAGAAGGTGGTGTAAGGCCTATGATATGTGTGCAGTTTTTCTCAGTTTACTCTCTCTTTCTCCTCCTGAGAGGATGAAAATGTTTTAGGAAATGATCATGATGATGAATATGCAAGTATGTGATGAAATTTGGAATTACTCTGTATAACGGCAGAATGGAATTATCAAAATAAGAATGTTTCTGTTTCTTTGGTTTCTTCTGATAGTTGAGAAAATAAAATAAAATAAGAAAATAAAAGAAAAAATCAAAGGACACCAGCTCCTGAATCACAAAGGTATGATGCAGCCAGTGGTTTGAGGAGAACAGGGAGGTGGAGCTGAGCAGGATGCTCCACCCACTGCCCAGCCACTCAGTCGAGAGGGCGGTGGCGGCAACTGCAGTTCAGGGAACACCAGGTGGGCTCTGATAACGGAGCACACCATCAGGCTCAGGCTTCTGACAGGCAGAAGCAAATCCCTGTGTCTGAGGCTCCTTTTAACTACATTCTCAACAGACAGATAGAACATATGCAATGAAAATGAGTAATAGAGGTAACAGATGTTAAAATCAATGTGGTTGGAAATGCTAGTGCTCAAAGAAAAGAGGGTGGCGTAAGGCCTATAGTATGTTCACAGTTTTTTATCAGTTTCCTCTCTATTTCTCCTCCTGAGAAGATGAAAATATTCCTAGAAATGATCATGATGATTAACGTGCAAGTATCTGATGAAATTCTGAAATAATGGTTGTATAATGGCAGAACGGAATGATCAAAGTTGGAATACTTCCTATTCTTTGGGGCCTTCTGCTATTTGAGAAAAGAAAATAAAACAAGAAAATAAAAGAAAACCACAGGTACCACAGACACTGCATCTCAAAGGTCGTTTGCACTCAGTGGTGAGAGGAGCACTGGGAGGTGAAGTAGAACAGGAGACTCCGCACACAGCTCAGCTGCCCAGCCTACAGGGCGGAGGTGGCAACCGCAGGTCAGGGAACCCCAGGGGGTCTCTGGTGCTGGAGCACACCATCAGGCCTGGGATTCTGACAGGAACAGGTGAATATCTGTGTCTGAGGCTCCTTTTATTTACCTTATCAACAGACGGGTAGAACGTATGGAATAAAAATGAGTAATAGAGGGAACAGATGTTAAAATCAAAGTGGATGGGAATGCTAGCTATCAAAGAACAGAGGGTGGTGTAAGGCCTATGGTATGTGCAAAATTTTTCTCGGGTTTCTCTCTAGTTCTCCTCCTGAGAGGAAGAAAATATTCCAAGAAATGATCATGATGATGAACGTGCCAGTATGTGATGAAACTCTGAATTACTCATTGTGTAATGGCAGAATGGAATGATTAAAGTTGGAATGTTTCCTTTTCTTTGGTGTATTCTGGTTCCTGAGGAAAGAAAATAAAACAAGAAAATTAAAGAAAAAATCACATGGACCACAGACCCTGCATCATAAAGGTTTGTCACAGTCAGTGGGGGCATAGCCATGTCTGGGGGAACTGAGCAGTAGGCCCCATCCAGTGCCCATCCACCCAGCCAAAAGGGTGGTGGTGTCAACCGTGGGTGACAGAACACCAGGTGGTTTCTGATGCTGGAGTGTGCCATCAGGGCTGGGCTTCTGACAGTCAGAGGCCAATGCCCATATCCGAGGCCCCTTTTATCTACCTTGTAGACAGTCGGATAGAACGTATGGAATAAAAATGAGTAATAGAGCGAATGGATGTCAAATTCAATGTGGTTAGAATGCTAGTGATCAAAGAAAGAGTGTGGTGTAAGGCCTATGGTATATGAACATTTTTCCTCGGTTTCCTCTCTATTTCTCCTCCTGAGAGGATGAAAATGCTCCAAGAAATAATCATTATGATGAACGTGCAAGTGTGTGAAGAAATTCTGAATTTCTCGTTGTATTACGATAGAATGGAATGATCAAAGTTGGAATGTTTCCTTTCCTTAGTGTCTTCTGGTATTTGCGAAAAGAAAATAAAACAACAAAATGAAAGAAATCACAGGGACCACAGCCCTGTGTCACAAATGTCTGTCACAGTCAGTGTGGGGATGAGCCCAAAGAGGTTGGGTTAAGCAGAAGGACACGCCCACTGCACAACAGACCAGCTGACAGGGCAGAGTCAGCACCCACGTGTGAGGGAACACCAGGTAGGTTCTGGTGTCAGAGCACACCATCGGGCCCTATCTTCCTACAGACAGAGGCCAATCCCTGTGTCTGAGGCTCCTTTTATCTACCTTGTCAACAGACGGGTAGAATTTATAGAATAAAAATGAGTCATAAAGTGAACTGACGCTAAAATATCAGTGGTTGGCAATGCTTGCAATCAAAGAAAGAGGAAGGCGTAAGGCCAATGGTATGTCCGCAGATTTTCTCTCTTTCCTCTCTATTTCTCCTCTGGAGAAGATGAAAATGTTCCAAGAAATGATCATGATGATGAACATGCAAGTATGTGATGATATTCTGAATTACTCGTTGTACAATGGCAGAACGGAATGATCAAACTTGGAATGTTTCCTTTTCTTTGGTGTCTTCTATTACTTGAGAAAAGAAATTAAAATAAGAACATGACTGAAAAAATCGTAAGCACCACAGACCCTGCGTTACAAAGGTCTGTTGCAGCCTGGGGGGAGGGAGACCTGGGAGGTGGGTCTGTGCCTGAGGCCCTGTCCACTGCTAAGCCACCTGTCCGACATGGCAGTGATGGCAACCACAGCTCAGGGAACACCAGGGGGGCTCTGGTGAAGGAGCACATCATCGACGTCTAGCTTATGACAGGCAGAAGCCATTCCCTGTGTCTGAAGCTCTTTTTATCTACCTTGTCAACAGATGGGTTGAACATATGAAATAAAAATGATTAATAGACAGAGCAGATGTTAAAATCAATGTGGTTGGGAATGCTAGCAATCAAAGAAAAGAGGGAGGCATAAGGCCTATGATATGTGCACAGTTTTTCTCAGTTTCCTTTCTATGTTTCCTCCTGAGAGGAAGTAAATGTTCCAAGAAATGAGCATGATGATGAACGTGCAAGTTAGTGATGAAATTCTGAATTAATCATTGTACAATGACAGAACAGAATGGTCAAAGTTAGAATGCTTCCTTTTCTTTGGTGTCTTCTGGTATTTGAGAAAAGAATGTAAAACAAGAAAATGAAAGGAAAAAATCACAGGGACCACAGCCCCAGCGTCACAAAGGTCTGTCACAGTCAGCTGGGTAATAACCCTGTGTGGTGGTTCTGAGCAGGAGGCACTGTGAACTGTACAGCTGCATGGCTGACAGTGCGGTAGTGGCAACCACGGTTTAAGGGAATACCAGGTGGGCTGTGGTGCTGGAAAGCATCATTGGGCCTGGGCTTATGACAGGCAGAGATCAATCCCTGAAACTCTGAGGCTCCTTTTATGTACCTTGTCAACAGACAGGTAGAATGTATAGAATAAAAATGAGTAATAGTGGAAACAGATGTTAAAATCAGTGTGGCTGGGAATGCTAGCGATCAAAGAAAAGAAGGAGGCATAAGCCTTCGATATGTGCACAGTTTTTCTCGGTTTCCTCTCTATTTCTCCTCCTGAGAGGATGAAAATGTTCTAGGAAACGATCAGGATGATGAATGTGCAAGTATGTGATGAAATTCTGAATTACTTGTTGTATAAGGGCAGAACGGAATGATCAAAATAATGTTTCCTTCTCTTTGGTGTCATCTGGTACTTGAGAAAAGAAAATAAAACAAGAAAATAAAAGAAAAGTATCACAGGACCAGAACAACTGCATCACAAAGGTTTGTCGCAGTCAGTGGGGTGAAGAGCCCTGGGAGGTGGAGCTGAGAAGGACACCCCACTCAGTGCACAGCTGCCCAGCCAACAGGGGGGTGGCTGCAACCATGAGTGAGGGAACATCAGGTTGGCTCTGGTGTAGGAGTGCATCATCAGGCCCTGGCTTCTGAGAGGCAGAGGGCCATCACTGTTTCTGATGTTCCTTTTATCTACCTTGTCAAAAGACAGGTAGAACATATGGAATAGAAATGAGTAATAGAAGGAATGGATGTCAAAATCAATGTGGTTGGTAATGATAGTGATCAAAGAAAGGAGGGAGGCGTAAGGCCTCTGGTATGTGCGCTGTTTTTCTGGATTTCCTCTCTATTTCTCCTCCTGAGAGGATGAAAATGTTCCATTAATGATCATGATGATGAACGTGCAAGTATGTGATGAAATTCTGAATTACTTGTTGTGTAATGGCAGAATGAAAAGATCAAAGTATGAATATTTCCTTTTCTTTGGTGTCTACTGGTACTTGAGAAAACAAAATTAAACAAGAAAAATAATAGAAAAAGTCACAGGGGCCACAGTCCCTGTGTCACCTAGGTCTGTTGCAGTCAGTGGGGTGAGGAGTCCTGGGAGGTGGAGCTGAGCAGGAGTCCTGCCCACTGCCCAGGTGCCAGGCCAAAAATGCGGTGGTGGCAACAGGGGTTCAGGGAACACGAGGGGGGCTCTGGAGCCAGAGCAGACCATCGGGCCCAGACTTCTGAAGGGCAGTCGCAAATCCCTGTGTCTGAGGCTCCTTTTATCTACCTTGTCAACAGATGGGTAGAACGTATGGAATAAAAATAATTACTAGAGGGAAAAGAAGTTAAAACCAAAGTGGTTGGGAATGCTAGGGATCAAGGAAAGAGTGATGCATAAGTCCTATGGTATGTGCACAGTTTTTCTCAATTTCCTATCTAATTATCCTCCCGAGAGAATGAAAATTTTCTAAGAAATGATCATGATGATGAACATGCAAGTATGTGATGACATTCTGAATTATTCGTTTTATAATGGCAGAATGGAATGATCAAAATAGGAATGTTTTCTTTTCTTTGGTGTCTTCTGCTACTTGAGAAAAGAAAATAAAGCAAGAAAATGAAAAGAAAAATCACAGGGACCACAGGCCCTGCGTCACAAAGTTCTGTCAACATCAGGTATGGAGGAGCCCTGGGTAGTGAGTCTGAGAAGAATGACCTGCCCACTGCCCAGTCATTCCAATGTCAGGGTGGTGGCAGCAACTGTGTTTCAGGAAACACCAGGTGGGCTCTGGTGCCAGAGCACACTATCGGGCCCTGGTTTCTGACAGGCAGAGGCCAATCTCTCTGTCTGAGGCTTTTTTTATCTACCTTGTCAACAGACGGGTAGAACGTATGGAATAAAAATGAGTAATAGAGGGAAGAGATGTCAAAATCAATGTGGTTGGGAATGCTAGCGATCCTTGAAAGAGTGAGGAGTAAGTGCTGTGGTATGTGAATAGTATTTCTCAGTTTCCTCTCTATTTCTCTTCCTGAGAGGATGAAAATATTCCAAGAAATGATCATGATGATGAACGTGCAAGCATGTGATGAAATTCTGAATTACTCGTAGAGTAACAGCAGAAGGGAATGTTCAAAGTACAAATGTTTCCTTTTCTTTGGTGTCTTCTGGTACTTGAGAAAAGAAAATAAAACAAGAAAATAAAAGAAAAAAATCACAGGGACCACAGCCCCTGCACCACAAAGAACAGTCGCACTCAGTGGGGTGAGGAGCCCTGGGAGGTGGAGCTGAACAGGAGGCCCCACCCACTGCCCAGACTCCTGGTCGACATGCCGATGGCAGCAACCATGGGTCATGGATCTGCAGGGGCGCTCTGGCACTGGAGCATATCATCGGTCCTGGGTTTCTGACCAGCAGAGGTTAATCCCTGTGACTGAGGCTCCTTTTATCTATGTTGCCAACAGACTTCTAGAATGTATGGAAGAAAAATGAGTAATAGAGGGAACAGATGTTAAAATCAATGTGGTTGGGAATGCTAGTGATCAAAGAAAGAGGGAGGTGTAAGGCCCATGGTATGTGCACTGTTTTTATTGGTTTCCTATCTATTTCTCCTCCTGAGAGGATGAAAATGTTACAAAGAAATGATCATAATTATGAACGTGCAAGTATGTGATGAAATTCTGAATTACTCATTGTAGAAGAGTAGAACGGAATGATCAACATAGGAATGTTTCCTTTTGTGTGGTGTCTTCTGGTATTTGAGAAAAGAAAAGAAAAGAAAACAAGAAAATGAAAGAAATAAATCACAGGGACCACAGCCTCTTCGTCACAAAGGTCTGGTCACAGTCAGGTGGGGAGGAGCCCTGGGAGGTGGAGGGGAGGAGAAGGCCAAGCCCACTCTTCAGTCGCCTGACTGACAGGGCGGTGGTGGAAGCTGCGGGTGTGGGAAATCCAGGTAGGTTCTGGTGCCAGGACGCACCATCTGTCCTGGCTTCTGACAGGCAGAGCCGATACCATGTGTCTGAGGTTCCTTTTATCTACCTTGTCAACAGAAGGGAAAAACGTATGCAATAGAAATGAGTAATAGAGGGAAGAGATGTTAAGAACAATGTGGTTGGGAGTGCTGGTGATCAAAGAAAAGAGGGATGTGCAAGGCCTATTGTATGTGCACACTTTTTCTCTGTTTCCTCTTCATTTCTCCTCCTGAGAACATGAAAATGTTCTAAGAATTGATCATGATGATGATCGTGCAAGTATTTGATGAAATTCTGAATTACTCCTTGTATAACAGTGGACTGAATGATCATAGTTCGAATATTTCCTTTTCTTTGGTTTCTTCTGGTACTTGAGAAAAGAAAAGAAAACAACAACATAAAAGAAAAAAATCACAGGGACCATAGCCCCTGCATCACGATATCAGTCGCAGTCAGTGGAGGGAGGAGCCCTGGGAGGTTGAGCTAAGAAGGAGGCCCTGCCCATTCCCCAGCCGCCAGGCCATCAGGGCTGTGGCCTTCAACTGTGGTTCAGGGAAAACCAGGGTGTTTCTGGTGCTGGAGTGCAACTTTGGGTAAGGGCTTCTGACAGCCAGAGGCCAATCGCTGAGTCTGAGGCTCCTTTTATCTACTTTGTCAAAAAGATGCATTGAATGTATGGAATAAAAATGAGTAATAGTGGGATCAATGTTAAAATCAAAGCGATTGGGAATGCTAGCGATCAAAGAAAGAAGGAAGCATAAGGCCTATGGCATGAGTGCAGTTTTTCTCAGTTTTCTCTCTATTTGTCCTCCTGAGAGGACGAAAATGTTCTAGGAAATAATCATGATGATGAACGTGCAAGCATATAATGAAATTCTGAATTACTCGTTGTATAACATCAAAATGGAATGATCAAAATAAGAATGTTTCCTGTTCTTTGATGTCTTCTGGAACTTGAGAAAAGAAAATAAAAGAAGAAAATCACAGGGTCCACACCCCACGCATCACCAAGGTCTGTTGCAGTCAGTGGGTAGAGGACCCCTGGGAAGTGGAGCTGAACAGAAGGCCCCGCCCCTGCCCAGGCACCTGGGTGAAAGGGCGGTGGTGGCAACCGGGTGTTATGGAACCCCAGTAGGGCTCTGGTGGTGGAGCACATGATAGAGCCCGTGCTTCTGACAGACATAGGCCAATCCCTGTGTCTGAGGCTCCTTTTATCTACCTTGTCAACAGACGGGTAGAAGGTATGGAAGAAAAATGAGTAATAGCAGGAACAGATGTTAAAATCAATGTGGTTGGGAATGTTAGCAATCAAAGAAACGAGGGAGGCGTAAGGCCTCTCGTTTGTGTGCAGTTTTTCTCAGTTTCCTCTCTATTTCTCCTCCTGAGAGGATGAAAAGGTTACAAGAAATTATCTTGCTGATGAACGTACAAGTATGTGATGAAATTCTGAATTACTCATTGTAAAACGGGAGATCAGAATGATCAAAATAAGGATGTTTCCTTTTCTTTGGGGTCTTCTGGTACTTGAGAAAAGAATATAAAACAAGAAAATGAAAGGAAAATATTGCAGGGACCACAGACCCTGCGTCACAAAGGTCTGTCTCATTTAGTGGGGTAACCAGCCCTGGGAGTTGGAGCTGAGCAAGAGGACCCGCCCAGGGTAAAGCCACCTGGCTGAAAGGGAGATGATGGCAACCACGGTTCACAGAACAACAGGGGGGCATACCAACGGGCCTGGGCTTCTGACAGGCAGAGGCCATTCCCTGTGTCTGAGACTCCTTTTATCTAACTTGTCAACACTCGGGTAGAACGTATGGAATAAAAATTAGTAATAGAAGGAACAGATGTTAAAATCAATGTGGTTGGAAATGCTAGTGATCATAGAAAAGCGGGAGGTGTAAGACCAATGTTATCTGATTTCCTTTCTATTTCTCCTCCTGATAGGATGAAAATGTTCCAAGCAATGATCATGATGATGAACGTGCAATTATGTGATGAAATTCTGAATTACTCATTGTGTAACGGCAGGACAGAATGATCAATGTTGGAATTTTTCCATTTTTCGGAGTCAACTGGTACTTGAGAAAAGAAAATAAAACAAGAAAATAAAAGGAAAAATCACAGGGACCACAGCACCTTCTCACAATCTTCTGTCACTGTCATTGTGGTCAGTAGCCCTGGGAGGTGGAGATTAGCAGGAGTCCTCACCCAATGCCCAGCTGCCCGGTTTACAGGGTGGTGGCAGCAACCATGGGTCATGGAACCCCAAGAAGGCTCTGGTGCTGGAGCACACAATCGGACACGGGCTTCTGACAGGCAGAGGTCAATCACTGCGTCTGAGACTCCTTATAACTACCATGTCATTAGACGGGTAGAATGCATGGAATAAAAATGATTAATAGAGGGAACAGATGTTAAAATCAAAGTGGTTGGGAAAGTTCAGGATCAAATAAACATGGAGGCATAAGGCCTCTGGTATGTGCACAATTTTTCTTGGTTTCTACTCTATTTCTCCTCCTGAGAGGATGAAAATGTTCCAAGAAGTGATCATGATGATGAACGTTCAAGTATGTGATGAAATTCTGAATTACTCATTGTATAACGGCAGAACAGAATTATCAAAATAGGAATGTTTCCTTTTCTTTGGTGTCTTCTGGTACTTGAGAAAAGAAAATAAAACAAGAAAATAATAGAAAAAATCACAGGACCGCAGACCCTGTGTCACAAAGGTCTGTCGCTATCAGTGGGGGGGATGAATCCTGGGAGGTGGAGCTGAGCAGGAGGCCCCGCCCAATGCCCAGAATCCAGAAGACAGGGCGGTGGCAACAACCATAGTGACGGAACACCAGGTTGGCTCTGGTGCCAGAGCGCACCATTTCTCTCATGATTCTGACAGGCAGAGTACAATCCCTGTGTCTGAGGCTCCCTTTATCTACCTTGACAACAGATGGGTAGAACGTATGGAATAAAAATGAGTAATAGAGGGAACGGATGCCAAAATCAATGTGTTGGGAATACTAGTGATCAAAGAAAGTGTGAGGCATAAGACCTATGGTATGTGGGCAGTTTTTCTCGGTTTCTTATCTATTTCAACTTCTGAGAGTATGAAAATGTTCCAAGAAATGATCATTATGATGAACGTACAAGTATGTGATCAAATTCTGAATTACTCGTTGTAAAACGGTAGAACGGAATGATCAAAATAGGAATGTTTCCCTTTCTTTGGTGTCTTATGGTACTCGAGAAAAGAAAATAAACGAAGAAAATGAAAGGAAATAATCAGAGGGACCACAGGCCTTTCATAACAAAGGTCTGTCACAGTCGGTTGGGAAGGAGACCTGGGTGTAAGGTCTGAGCATTAGGCCACACACAGTGCCCAGCCGCCCAGCAGACAGGGTGGTGGCAGCAACCACAGTTCAGGGAACGCTAGGTGGGCTCTGGTGCTGGAGCACGCCACTGGGCCTGGGATTCTGACAGGCAGACTTTAATCCCTGTCTGAGGCTCCTTTTATCTACCTTGTCAACAGACGGTTAGAATGTATGAAATAAAATTGAGAAATAGAGGAAACAGATGTTAAAATCAATGTGGTTGAGAATGCTAGCATTCAAAGAAAGGAGGGATGCGTAAGGCCTCTGTTATGTGCACAGATTTTCTAGATTTCATCTCTATTTCTCCTCCTGAGAGGATGAAAATGTTCTAGGAACTGATCATAATGATGAATGTGCAAGTATGTGATGAAATTCTGAATTACTTATATAAAGGCAGAATGGAATGATCAAAATAAGAATGTTTCCTTTTATTTGGTGTAATCTGGTACCTCAGAAAACCAAATAATACAAGAAAATGAAAGAAAAAATTACCAGGACCACAGCCCCTGTGTCACATTCGTCTGTCACAGTCCAGTGGGGAGAAGCCTTGGGAGGTGGGTCTGAGCAGGAGGACCCAGCCACTGCCCAGCCACCCAGCCGATCGTGCAGTGGTGACAATCATGGGGCAGGATACCCCAGTGGGCCTCTGGTGCCAGAGTGCACCATTGGGCCCACACTTCTTACAATCAGAGGCCAATCCCTGTGACCGAGGCTCGTTTTCTCTACCTAGCCAACAGAGGGGTACAATGTATGGAATAAAAATGAGTTACAGAGGAAACAGATGTTAAAATCAATGTGGTTGGGAATCTTAGTGATCAAAGAAAAGAGAGAGGAGTAAAGCCTTTGGTATGTGCACAGTTTTCCTCGGTTCCCTCACTATTTCTCCCCCTGACAGGATGAAAATGTTCCAAGAATTAATAATGATGATGTACGTGCAAGTCTGTGAAAAACTTCTAAATTACTCATTGTATAACAGCAGAATGAAATGATCACAGTTAGAATGTTTCCTTTTCTTTGGGGTCTTCTGGTACTTGAGAAAAGAAAAGAAAAGAAAAAAATCACATTGACCACAGCCCCTGGATCTCAAGGTCTGTGGCAGTCAGTGGGGGTAGGAGACAAGTGAGTTGGAGCTGAGAAGTTTGCACCGCCCACTGCCCAGCCACCCAGTGGAAAGGTAATTGACAGCAACTGCGGGTCAGGGAACACTAGGGGGGGTCTGGTGCTGGAGAGCAACATCAGACCCGGGATTCTAACTGGCAGAGCCCAATCCGTGTGTCTGCAGCTCCTTTTATCTACCTTGTCAACAGACAGGTAGAAGGAATGGAATAAAAATTAGTAATAGAAGGAACAGATGTTAAAATCAATGTGGTTGGGAATGCTAGCAATCAAAGAAAGGAGGGAGGTATAAGGCCTCTTGTATGTGCGCAGTTATCTCAATTTCCTGTCTATTTCTCCTCCAGTGAGGATGAAAATATTTTAGGAAATGATCATGATGATGAATGTTCAAGTATGTGATGAAATTCTGAATTACTCGTTGTATAATGGCAGAATAGAATGATCAAAATTTGAATGTTTCCTTTTCTTTGGTGTCATCTGGTACATGAGAAAAAAAATAAAAGATAAAATCCCAGGACCACAGCACCTGCATCACAAAGGTCTGTCACAGGCAGTGGGGGGGGAAGAGCCCTGGGAGGTGGAGTTGTGCAGGAGATCCCGCCCACCGACCAGCCACCCAGCTGACAGGGCTGTGGCATTAACCACAGGTCAGGGAACTCCAGTGGGGCTCTGGTGCTGGAGCACACCATTGGGCCAGGGATTCTCACAGGCAGAGCCCAATCCCTGTGTCTGAGTCTCTTTTTATCTACCTTGACAACAGACGGCTAGAACGTATGGAATAAAATTAGTAATAGAGGGAACATATGTTAAAATCAATGTGAATGAGAATGGTAGCAATCAAAGAAAGGAGGGAGGCATAAGGCCTCTGGTATGTGCGAAGTTTTTCTCAGTTTCCTCTCAATTTCTCCTCCTGAGAGGATGAAAATGTTCCAAGAAATGATCATGATGTTGTACGTGCAAGACTGGGAAGAAATTCTGAATCACTCATTGTATAATGGCAGAATGGATGATCAAAATTGGAATATTTCCATTTCTTTGGTGTCTTCTGCTACTTGAGAAAAGAAAATACAACTAGGAAATGAACGAAAAAATCACAGGGACCACAATACATGCATCACAAGGTCGGTCGCAGTCAGTGAGGGGAACAGCCCTGGGACATGAAGCTGAGAAGTATTCCCCACCCACTGCTCCACCACTCGGCTGACAGGACAGTGGCAGCAACTGCAGGTCAGGGAAACACAGGGATTTTCTGGTGCCAGAGCGCTCCATTGGGCTTGCGCTTCTGACAGGCAGAGCCCAATCCCTGTGTCTGAGGCTCCTTTTTTATACCGTGTCAACAGACGGGAAGAACTTATGGGGAAAAAATGAGTAATAGAGGGAACAGATGTCAAAATAAATGTGCTTGGTAATGCTAGTGATCCAAGAAAGAGTGAGGCGCAAGGCCTATCGTATGTGCACAGTTTTTCTCGGTTTCCACTCTATTTCTCCTCATGAGAGAATGAAAGTATTCCAAGAAATGATCATGATGATGACCGTGCAAGTATGTGATGAAATTCTGACTTACTCGTTGTGTAACGGCAGGATGGAATGATCAAAATAGGAGTGTTTCCTTTTCTTTGGTGTTTTTTGGAACTGGAGAAAAGAAATAAAACAAGAATATGAAGGAAAAAAATCACAGAGACCACAGCCCCTGCGTCACAAAGCTCTGTCACAGTCAGGTGGGATGGAGCACTGGGAGGTGGGTCTGAGAAGGAGATCCCACCCATTCCCAAGCCACCCGGCCTACAGGGTGGTGGTGGTAACCATGAATCAGGGAACACGAGGGGGCTGTGGTGCCAGAGCCCATCATCAGGCCTGGGCTTCTGACAGACAGAGACCAACCCTTGTGAACAAGGCTCTTTTATCAACGTTGTCATCAGACGGGTAGAACATAGGTAAGAAAAATGAGTAATAGAGGGAACAGATGTTACAATCAAAGTGGTTGGGAAGGCTACCGAACAAAGAAAGAGGGAGGGTAAGGTATCTGGTATGTGCAGAGAGGGTAACACCTCTGAATGTGCATACAGGAATCTTGTGCCTGAACTCCCGGGCCCTGCCCTGCCTTCTGGCTGATAGGGCCGTGGCGGCAATAACAGTTCAGGGAGCACCAGGTGGGCTCTGGTGCTGGAGTGTGCCATCAGACCTGGGCTTCTGACAGGCAGAGTCCAATCCCTGTGTCTGAGGCACCTTTTATCTACCTTGTCAACAGATGGGTAGAACGTATGGAATAAAAATGAGTAACAGAGGTAACAGATGCTAAAATCAAAGTGGTTGGGAATGCTAGTGATCAGAGAAAGATGGAGGCATAAGGCCTCTGGTATGCGGACAGTTTCTCTTGGTATCCTCTCTATTTGTCCTCCTGAGAGAATGAAAATGTTCCAAGAAATGATCATGATGGTGAACGTGCAAGTATGTGATGAAATTCTGAATTACTGGTTGGATAACAGCAGAAAAGAATCATAAAAATTGGCATGTTTTCTTTTCTTTGGTGTCTTCTGGTATTTGAAAAGAAAATAAAACAAGAAAATAAAAGAAAAAATCACATGGACCACAGCCCCTGTGTCACAAAGTTCTGTCGCAGTCAGATGGGGGAGGAGCCCTGGGAGGTGGAGCTAAGCATGAGGCACCGCCCACTACCCAGCCACCCCGCCAAAAGTGCGGTGGTGACAACTGTGGTTCAGGGAACACCAGGCGGGCTCTGGTGCTGCAGCGCACCATTGCACCCGAGCTTCTGACAGGCAGATGTCAATCCCTGTGTCTGAGGCTTCTTTTATCTACCTTATGAACAGAGGGGAAGAACGGATGGAATAAAAAGGAGTAATTGAGGGAACAGATGTTAAAATCAATGTGGTTGGGATTGCTAGTGATCAAAGAAAAGAAGGAAGACTGAGGCCTCTTGTGTGTGCACAGTTTTTCTCCATTTAATCTCTATTTCTCCTGCTAAGAGAATGAAAATGTTTTGGAAATGATCATGATGTTGAATGTGCAAGTATGTGATGAAATTCTGAATTACTCATTGAATAACGGCAGAATGGAATGATCAAAATAAGAATATTTCCTTTTCCCTGGTGTCATCTGGTACTTGAGAAAAGAAAATAAAAAAGGAAATGAAAGAAAAAAATCACATTATCACAGCCGCTGCATCACAAAAGTCTGTCACAGTCAGTGGGGTGCAGAGCCTTGGGAGGTAGAGCTTAGCAGGTGCTCCACCAAACCACAGCCGCCTGGCTGACAGGGCGGTTGTGGTAACCGTGGGTCATGGACCACAGGTGGGCTATTGTGTCGAGGTGCACCATCGGACCAGGGCTTCTGTCAGGCAAAGGCCAATCATTGTGTCTGAGGCTCCTTTTATCTACCTTATCAACAGAGGGATAGAATGTATGGAATAAAAATGAGTAATAGATGGAACAGATGTTAAAATCAAAGTGGTTGGGAATGCTAGAGATCAAATAAAGAGGGAGGCGTATGGCCTATGGTATGTGCACAGTTTTTCTCGGTTTCCTCTCATTTCTCCTCCTGAGAGGAGGAAAATATTCCAAGAAATGATCATGATATAGAACGTGCAAGTATGTAATGATATTCTGAATTATTTGTTGTATAACAAGAGAAAGGAATGATCAAAGTGGGAATGTTTCCTTTTTTTGTTGTCTTCTGGTACTTGATAAAAGAAAATAAAAGAAAAATATCACGGGGAACACAGGCCCTGGGTCACAAAGTTCTGTTGCTTTCAGTGGAAGGAGCTGAGCAGGAAGCCCTGCCCACAACCCAATCGCCTAGCCTATAGTGTGGTAGCAGCAAAGTCATTTCAGGGAAAACCAGGTGGGCTCTGGTGCTGGAGTGCACCATCTAGCCCAGGCTTCTGAAATGCTGAGTCTAATTCCTGTGTTTGAGGCTTCTTTTATCTACCTTGTCAACAGACGGTTAGAACCCATGGAATAAAAATGAGTAACAGAGGGAACAGATGTTTAAATCAATGTGGTTGGGAAGGCTAGCAATCAAAGAAAAGAGGGAGGTGTAAGGCCCATGTTATCTGCACAGTTTTTCTTGGTTTCCTCTTTATTTCTCCTCCTGAGAGGATGAAAATGTTCCAAGAAATGATCATGATGATGAACGTGCAATATGTGATGAAATTCTGAATTACACATTGTATACTGGCAGAACAGAATGATCAAAGCTGGAATGTTTACTTTTCTTTGGTGTCATCTGGTACTTGAGAAAAGAAAAGAAAACAAGAAAATAAAAGAAAAAATCACAGGCCACAGGCACTGCATCACAACTGTCTGTCACTGTCTCTGGAGTGAGGAGCCCTGGAAGGTTGTGCTGAGCAGGAAGCACTACCCACTTTCCAGCCACGCAGCAGACAGGGCAGTGGCAGAAACTGCGGGTCAGGAAACCCCAGAGGCTCTGGTGCCAGAGCGCACCATCATGTCCTGGCTTCTGACAGGCAGAGGCTAATCCATGTTTCTGAGACTCCTTTTATCTACCTTTGCAATAGACGGGTAGAACATATGGAATAAAAATGAGTAATAGAGGGAACAGATGTTAAAATCAAAGTGGTGGGGAATGCTAGTGATCAAAGAAAGAGGGAGGTGTAAGGTCTATGTTATGTTTGCCGTATTTTTCGGTTTCCTCTCTATTTCTCCTCCTGAGAGGAAGAAAATATTCCAAGAGATGATCATTATGATGAACGTGCAAGTATTTGCTAAATTCTGAATTATTCATTGTAAAATGGCAGAAAGGAAAGATCAAAGTTGGAATGTTTCCTTTCCTTTGATGTCTTCTGGTACTTGAGAAAAAAAAGTAAAACAAGAAAATGAAAGAAAAAAATCACAAGGAGAACAGGCATTCATCACAAAGATCTGTCGTAGTCTGTGGGGTGAGGAGCCCTTGGTGGTGGAGCTGACCAGTAGGCCCTGCCCACTGCCGAGTAACCCAGAAAACAAGGCGTTGGTGGATACCATGTGTCAGGGAACCCCAGGGGTGCTCTGGTGACAGAGCACAGTATCATGCCTGGGTTTCTGACAGTCAGAGGCCAATCCCTGTGTCTGAGGCTCCTTTTATCTAACTTGTCAACAGATGGGTAGAACGTATGGGAAAAAATGAGTAATAGAGGAAACAGATGTTAAAATCAGAGTGTTTGGGAAAGCTAGCAATCAAAGAAAGAGGGTGGCGTAAGGCCTACGGTATGTGTGCAGTTATTCTCTGTTTCCTTTTTATTTCTCCTCCTGAGAGGATGAAAATGTTCCAAGAAATGATCGTGATGTTGACCATTAAAGTATGTGATGAAATTCTGAATTACTCGTTGTATAACGACAGAAAGGAATGATCAATGTTGAACTATTTCCTTTTCTTTGGTGTCTTCTGGTACTTGAAAAAAGAAAATAAAACAAGAAAATAAAAGAAAAATATCACAGGGACAAAAACCCTCGTCACAAAGTTTTGTCACAATCAGGAGGGGATTAGCCCTGAGTGGTGCTGCTGAGCGGGAAGCTGAGCCCACAGCCCATGTGCCCGGCCAACAGTGTCATGATGGCCACTGTGGTTCAGGGAATCCCAGGGGGTCTCTGGTGCAGAGGGCAACATCAGGCTTGGGAATCTGACACCCAGAGGCCAATCCCTGTGTCTGAGACTCCTTTTATCTACCTTGTAAACAGATAGGAAGAATGTATGGAATGAAAATGAGTAAAAGATGGAACAGATGTTAAAATCAATGTTGTTGGGAATGCTACTGATCAAAGAAAGGAGGGAGACATAAGGCCTGTGGTATGTGCACAGAGTTTCTCAGTTTCCTTTCTATTTCTCCTCCTGAGAGGACGAAAATGTTCCAAGAAATGATCATGATGATGAACGTGTAAGTATGTGATGAAATTCTGAATTACACATTGTACAACGGCAGAAAGGAATGATCAAACTTGGAATGTTTAGTTTTCTTTGGTGTCTTCTGGTACTTCAGAAAAGAAAATAAAACTGGAAAATAAAAGAAAAAAACCTCAAGGACCACAGCCCCTGCCTCACAAAAGGCTATCACAGTCAGTGGAGGAGGAGCCATGGGTGGTTGTGCTGAGCAGGAAGCCCCGCCCACTGCCTAGCTGCACCACGGACAATTTGGTGGCATCAACCACGGATCAGGGAACACCTGGGGGGCTATGGTACTGGAACGCAGCATCGGGTCCAGGCTTCTGACAGGCAGAGGTCAATCCTGGTGTCTGAGGCTCCTTTTATCAACCTTGACAACAGACGGGTAGAACTTAATGGAATAAAAAGGAGTAATAGAGGGAACAGATGTCAAAATGAATGTGGTGGGGAATACTAGCGATCCAAGAAATGATGAGGCATTAGGCCAATGGTATGTGCACAGTTTTTCTCGGTTTCCTCTCTATTTCTCTTATTGAGAGGATGAAAATATTCCAAGAAATTGTCATGATGATGAACGTGCAAGTATGTGATGAAATTCTGAATTATTTGTTGTATAATGGCAGAATGGACTGATCAATGCAGGAATGTTTCCTATTTTTCGCTGTCTTCTGGTACTTGAGAAAAGAAAATAAAACAAGAAAATGAATGAAATAAATCACAGGGACAATAGCTCCTGTGTCACAAAGGACTGTCGCAGTCAGTGTGGGGAGGAACCCGTGGAGATGGAGTGGAACAGGTGGCTCCGCCCACTGACCAGCTGCCTAGATGACAGGGTGTTGGCAGGAACCACAATTCAGGGAAACCCACGGGGCTCTGGTGCCGAAGTGAACCTTCGGGCCCGGGCTTCTTACAGACAGAGGCCAATCCCTGTGTCAGTGGATCCTTTTATCTACCTTGCCAACAGAAGGGTAGAAAGTATGGAATAAAAATGAGTAATAGAGGGAACAGATGTTAAAATCAAAGTGGTGGGGAATGCTAGTGATCAAAGAAAGAGGGAGGTGTAAGGTCTATGTTATGTTTGCCGTATTTCTCTGTTTCCTCTCTATTTCTCCTGAGAGGAAGAAAATGTTCCAAGAAATAATCATGATGATAAACGTGCAAGTATGTGATGAAATAATGAATTAATTGTTGTATAACAGCAGAACAGAAAGATCAAAATAGTAATGTATCCTTGTCTTTGGTGTCTTCAGGTACTTGAGTAAAGAAAATAAAACAAGAAATGAAAGAAAAAAATCACAGAGACCACAGCCCCTGCCCCACAAATGTCTGTTGCAGTCAGGTAGTGAGGTGCCCAGGGAGGTGGATCTGAGCAGGAAGCCCCGCCCATTGTCCAAACACCCAGCTGAGAGGGCGGTGGCGGAAAACGCGGGTGAGGGAACACCAGGGGGATCTGGTACCAGAGCGCAGCATCAAGCCTGGGTTACTGACAGGCAGAGTTCAATCTCTGTGTCTGAGGATCCTTTTATCTTCCTTATCAACAGATGAGTAGAATGTATGGAATAAAAATGAGTAATAGAGGGAACACATGTATAAATCAATGTGGTTGGGAATGCTAGCAATCATTGAAAAGAGGGAGGTGTAAGGTCTCTGGTATGTGTAAAGTTTTTCTCGGTTTCCTCTCTATTTCTACTCCTGAGAGGTTGAAAATGTTCTAGGAAATGATCATGATGATAAATGTGTAAGTATGTGATGAAATTCTGAATTATTCATTGTATAACAGCAGAACGGATTGATCAAAATAAGAAAGTTTCCTTTTCTTGGGGTGTCATCTGGTACTTGTGAAAAGAAAATAAAACAAGAAAGTAAAAGAAAAAAATCACAAGACCACAGCCCCTGAGTCAAAAAGTTCTGTCACAGCCAGTGGGGTGAGGAGCTCTGGGAGGTGGAGATGAGCAGGAGGCCCTGCGCAATGCCCAACCACTCGGCTTACAAGGCGGTGACTTACAACCATGGGTCAGAGGACCCCAGGGGGCTCTGATGCTGAAGCACACAATCGGGCCCATGCTTCTGACAGGCAGAGGCCAATACCTGTGTTTAAGGCTCCTTTTATCTACCTTGTCAATCGACGGGTAGACTGTATGGAACAAAAATGATTAAGAGGAGGAACAGATGTTAAATTCAATGTGGTTGGGAATGTTAGCAATCAAAGAAACTGGGAAGCATAAGGCCTATGGTATGTAACCAGTTTTTCTCGATTTCTTCTCTATTTCTCCTCCTGAGAGGATGAAAATGTTCCAAGAAATGATCATGATGATGAACGTGCAAGTATGTGATGAAATTCTGAATTACTCATTGTATAATGGAAGAATAGAATGGTCAATGTTGGAATGTTTCCTTTTCTTTGGTGTCCTCTGGTATTTGAGAGAAGAAAATGAAACAAGAGAATAAAAGAAAGAAAAAGAGAGACAACATCCCTGGATCACAAAGGTCTGTTGCTGTTAGTTGGGGGAGGAGCCCTGGGAGATGGGGCTGAGCAGAGGGCCCAACGTTATCCAGCCACCTGACCGAAAGTTTAATGGCAGCAACTGTCAGTCAGGGAACCCCAGAGGGGCTCTGGTGCCGGAGTGAATAATCAGGCTCAGGTTTCGGACAGGCAGACCGTAATCCCTGTGTCTGAGTCTCGTTTTATCTGCCTAGTCAACAGACGGGTTGAACGTATGGAATAAAAATGAGTAATAGAGTGTAACAGATGTTAAAATCAAGGTGGTTGGGAATGCTAGCCATCAAAGAAAGGAGGGAGGCGTATTTCCCCTGTTATGTGCACAGTTTTTCTCGGTTTCCTCTCTATTTCTCCTCCTGAGAGGATGAAAATATCCCAAGAAATGACCATGATGATGAACGTGCAAGTATGTGATGAAATTCTGAATTACTCGTTTTATAATGGCAGAACGGAACAATCAAAGTTGGAATGTTTCCTTTTCTTTGATGTCTTCTGGTGCTTGAGAAAAGAAAATCAAACAAGAAAAAAAAGAAAAAATCACAGGGACCACAGCCTCTGCCTCACAAAGGTCTATCACAGTCAGAGGAGGTAGGAGCGCTGGGAGGTGGAGCTTAACAGGAGGAACCACCCACAGCCAAGCCTCCTGGCTGACATGAATGTGGGGACCACCTCGGATCATGGAAATGCAGGGGGCGTATGGTGCCAGACTCCACAATCGGGCCCAGGCTTCTGAAAGGCAGAGGCGAATTCCTGTATCTGAGGCTCCTTTTATCTACCTTGTCAACAGACGGGTAAAACGTATGGAATAAAAATGAGTAATAGAGGGAACAGATGTTAAAATCAATGTGGTTGGGATTGCTAGAGATTCAAGAAAGAGAGAGGCATAAGGCCTATGGTATGTGTGCAGTTTTTCTCGGTTTTCTCTCTAATTCTCCTCCTGAGAGGATGAAAATGTTCCAAGGAATGATCATGATGATGAAAGTGCAAGTATGTGATGAAATTCTCAATTACTCATTTAATGGCCGAACAGAATGATCAAAGTACGAAAGTTTCCTTTTCTTTGGTGTCTTCTGGCACTTGAGAAAAGAAAATAAAACAAGGAAATGAAAGAAAAAAACCACAAGGACAACAGCCCCTGCGTCATAAAGGTCTTTAAAAGTCAGTAGGTGAGGAAACCTGGGAGCTGGAACTGAGCAGGAGGTCACGCCCAAAGCACACCACACACTGACAAGGGGGTGGTGGCAACCATGCTTCAGGGATCACCAGGGGCACTCTGGTTCCAGAGCACACCACCAAGCCAGTGCTTCTGACAGGCATAGGCCAATCCCTGTGTCTGAAGCTCCTTTAACCTACCTTGTCAACAGATGGGTAGAAAGTATGGAATAAAAATTCGTAATAGAGGGAACACACGTTAAAATCAAAGTGGTTGGGAATTCTAGGGATCAAAGAAAGGGAGTTGTAAGGTCTCTGGTATGTGCGTAGTTTTTCTCGGTTTCCTGTCTATTTCTCCTCATGGGAAGATGAAAATGTTCCAAGAAATGATAATGATGATGGACATGCAAGTATTTAATGAAATTCTGAAATACTCTTTGTATACTGGCAGAAAGGAATGATCAATGTTGGAATGTGTCCTTTTCTTTGGTGTCTTCTGGTACTTGAGAAAAGAATTACAGGTACAACAGCCATGGTGTCACCAAGGTCTGTCACAGTCAGTGGGGGGAGGAGCCCTGGGAAGTGGTGCTGGGAAAGAGGCCCTGCTCACAGCCCAGACGCCCAGCCAAGAGGGCGGTGTCAGCAACCGCAGGTCAGGTAATGCCAGGGGGGCTCTGGTGCCAGAGCACAACATTGGGTCCGGGTTTCTGACAGGCAGAAGCCAATCACTGTGTCTGAGGCTCCTTTTATCTACCTTGTCAACAGACAGGTAGAACGTATGTAATAAAAATGAGTAATAGAGGGAACAGATGTTAAAATAAATGTGGTTGGGAATGCTAGTGATTAAGAAAAGAGGGAGGTGTAAGGCCTATGGTATGTGCACAGTATTTCATGGTTTCCTGTGGAGAGCCGTCTCAAGGCATGGATTGGCTGTCAGCCATTTTGTAACCTGACTCAACCTTACATACTAACCAAGTTAAGTTTCAATTTCTTTGTCTCTGCTATGAGCTTCCCGTAAATCAGCTGACCAGCTGGCTCTCTTGGGACTTTCCACATCTCCCTATCTTCTGCCTATAGCAGCATAGAGATTAGTCACATTAGTGCTGACCTACTTTATTCTGTATAAAGATCCTCAACCCACTCCCAATAAACGAGACTTGATCAGAATCCTGTCTTGTCTCCATTTTTCGCGTCTCTTGTCCCCCTTCATTCCCACTCCCCCTTTCAGGTCCAGGTTTGATTGTCCCGCGGGTCGGGTCATTTGGCGCCCGAACACGGACTTAAACACGGGGGATGCAGTGAGGAATGCTGATCGAGAAGCCGGCATAAAGAGTTGAAGAAGTCCGCGGCAGATTTAGAAAAAGAAATTGAGAAGTAGAGGATGCTGTGGGGGAGCCTGCCTCACAGCCAGGACCTCAGTAAGTGATCAGCGATTATGGGACAAGCAATCAGTCAGCATGAGACATTTGTAGAGGGTCTTAACGATACTTTAAAGGCTCGAGGAGTAAAGGTAAAAGTAAAACAATTATTAGGCTTTTTTGAATTTTTAAAAGAAGTTTGTCCTTGGTTCCCCCTGGAGGGAACCATCGATGAAAAGAGGTGGATGAGAGTAGGAGACGCTCTCAAAGACTATTATAGAACTTTTGGCCCTGAAAAAATTCCGGTTACTGCTTTTTCTTATTGGAATCTGGTTAATGATGTTTTAAAGGTACATCATAGAGATACTGTAGTTGCTCCTGTAGTTGCTAAAGGAGAAGCAATATTACAAAAGGAACAGGAAAAGGATCAGAAAGCTGAGGATTTAGATGAGAGTAAAAAAGAATCGCAAAGTGATAATGTAAATCCAAAAATGGAAGATTCAGAACAGGATTTAATTTCGTTAGATAACGAAGAAGAAGTTGTAATTCACACAAAAATGAGCAATCCTTGTCTAAAATTAATGACAAAAAAGAGAAAATGCAGAATAAAAAATTATTAGAAATTAATACTAAAAGGAAACTGTATCCTGACCTTAAAAGGTATAATAGAAAGGGTGAACATGAGTCTTCTGATTCAGAATCTGATGAGTCTGAAGAAGAAAAAATGAAACATCATTGCTGTAAACAGCCTCCACCGTATAGTTCCCCTCCCTCAGCCCCATCACTGGCTATGCCTGTTATTGACCCAAGAAAGGACTTAATAGAAAAATTAAAAGAGCAAATTCAATTGGAAGAGGAACATCAGCAACTTATATTACAATTAGAAAAACTTAAAGTGGGAAAAACTAGAAATGAAATTAGAACAGCAGAGCCCTGTACAAAACTTCTCAAATGAGGGGCAATTTTAAAAGGCCTCCAAGCTCCTGAGCAGCTACTTGATGTAGGAGAACTTGAAGCTTTTCCTGTAACAGAAACTACAGATAATCAGGGCAATCCCTGGAGACATCACAATGGTTTTGACTTTAAAATCATAAAAGAAATTAAGATTGCAGTGGCTCAATATGGAGCTACAGCACCCTATACTTTAGCCATTGTAGAATCAATTGCAGAAAGTTGGCTTACACACACTGATTGGCATACCATTGCCCGTGCTACCTTATCTGGGGGAGATTATTTATTATGGAAATCAGAATATGTAGAGTGTTGCAAAGATACTGCTAGATGCAATGCTCAGGCTTGGTCAGTTGAAAACCCTAAATGATTCTCAAAAACTATTAGGGGATATAAACTGGCTTCGTCCTTATTTAAAACTTACCACAGGAGACCTAAAACCTTTATTCGACACACTACAAGGGGATCTCAACCCCAATTCCCCAAGGCACCTTTCTCAGGAAGGATGCCAAGCCCTCAAAGTAGTAGAACAGGCCATACAATCACAATTTGTCACTGCTATAAACTATGATCAACCCCTATCTGTAGTCATTTGTAGAACTTCACATACTCCCACAGCAGTATTCTGGCAAACTGCACCCATAATGTGGGTTCACCTACATGCTTCCCCGGCAAAAACAATTTATCCTTATTATCAAGCAGTGGCCGACATTATTATGTCAGGCAGAGAACAGAGCAGACGCTATTTTGGGAAGGAGCCTGATATTATTATTCAACCATTCACTAAAACACAAATTGATTGGCTTTTACAAACCACTAATTGTTGGCCTATAGCTTGTGCCTCTTTTATGGGTCAAATAGACAGCCACTATCCTACAAATAAACTTTTGTATTTCTTAAGCAATCAAGAATTTGTCTTTCCAACTCGCACCTGCCACCATCCTCTAAAGGGTGCTTTCTTAATATTTACTGATGGCTCCTCCACTGGCATAGCCGCCTATGTCTGTGGTGATAAAATTGTCCGATTTCAAACTCACTCTAAGTCTGCACAAATTACATAATTGCAAGCCATTATTGTGGTATTTGTCACCTTTTCAAAAACGTCATTTAATCTATTTACAGACAGTGCTTATATTGCTCATTCGGTGCCATTATTAGAAACTGCCGCACAAATAAAGCAAGCTTCAGAAACAGCGGCACTATTCTTACAACTGCAATCCCTTATTCAAAAGAGATCTTGTCCATTTTTCATTGGTCATCTCAGAGCTCATTCAAATCTTCCCAGGCCTCTTGCCCACGGCAATCAATTAGCTGATCAGGCCACATGCCTTATAGGATTCACCCTCCTCAATATAAGTAATGTTGTTCCTAATAATCAAAACAATGTCCATAGAGCTATTAAGGCCCATCAACTACATCACTTAAATGCCCACACCTTAAGACTAATGTTTTAAATTACTAGAGAACAAGCTCGTCACATAGTCAAAGACTGCCCCTCTTGTGTCACTCTTTTGCCCACACCTCATCTAGGAGTCAACCCTCGAGGTCTAATACCTAATGCTCTTTGGCAAATGGACGTAACACATATCCCTGAATTTGGAAATTTAAAATATGTGCATGTCACTGTTGACACCTTCAGTGGATTTATATTTTCTACCACACAAACAGGAGAAGCAGGGAAAAATGTAATCGCACATGTTTTAACGGCCATGTCAGTTCTAGGCATCCCACAACACATAAAAACAGACAATGGCCCAGGGTACACTGGTCAAGCATTTACTAAATTTTGTCACCAATTGAATATCAAACATACTACAGGTATACCTTACAATCCACAAGGCCAAGGTATAATGGAACAAGCAAATTTATCTCTAAAAAATACCATTGAAAAAATTAAAAAGGGGGAATGGTATCCCATTAAAGGATCCCCCCAAAATTTAATATCGCACTCATTCTTAATTTTAAATTTTTTACATTTGGACAAAGATGGACGATCAGCAGCTGAACGTTTCTGGCATACAGATTCTAGCACAAAATTCGCTACAGTTTTATGGAAGGACCCTATAGACAATACTTGGCATGGACCAGACCCTGTATTAATATGGGGAAGAGGTTCAGTCTGTATATATTCCAAAGAATTAGATTCAGCCAGATGGCTACCAGAAAGATTAGTAAAACAAGCAAACAATAACCATCTGTCCAGGGCAAAGTAAATGCCCTGAGAAAGGTTATTTTCTTTTCTCTATCATTCACAGGTTAAAATAACCAGGTACTGATACCAACCCACCACCGGAAAACAGTGTCCTGCATGCGGTATGATCATAAACTACTGGCTTCTGCTACCAATTGTACTCCTTGCCCTACTGTTTGCGATTTGACTGGCTGTAATAGCCCCTAAAGACTGGAATCTTCTAAAGAAGATCCTGATCACTATAGCATATATCTGTGCAGTGGGGTGCATTGTAACGCTGGTCTGTCTTTTTTTCTAACAGCAAACAAACTTAGAGTATAACTTAAGATGAAATGTGGTTACTAATTACCTGGGTACTTTTCAGTAGCTTAGACTTCTCCCACACGGGTATGCAATCTCCCGTATCTAAAGAACAGCTTCTAATAAGTCCTTTTGCCCCCCCTTGCAAATGTGCCAATGTCACAGAAGCTACCCCTACAATACTTACTACACAAGTATCGTGTGGGGACAAAACAGCCTACCTTACAGCTCAGAAAAGCCAGCTGGGAGGATATAAAAAACAGAAGTGGATCTGTGTACAAAATCCAAAAATTCTCCCAAAAGATCCTCAGCATTGTTCACCTTGAGGGAATGAGTGTAAAATTCTCCCATCTGTGCATAGTACTTGCTATAATGGCCTTGAATGCTGCAACACAAACAACATGGTATATCACAAGGCAGTACTAATTAGAAAATTTCCCAGATCATTTGGTGGTGAGTATGACTATTCCAACCCGACAGGAATTAGTAAGTATGGTCAAGCCAACTGTGGTAATGGTGTCATCAGGAAGTGGGTATGTTGGTCGCAAGCACCCTCTACTTACTTATCAGATGGGGGAGGGCCTCAAGACATAGCCCGAGAATATATAGTCCAGAAAAAGCTTGTACAACTTCATAATACATTGTTCCCCTGCTGAATTATCATCCTTTAGCCTTGCCTAAATCCAGCGTAGATTTGGATATGCAAACCTTTGCTCTACTGGAAGCTACATTTAAATTAATTAATGATTCTAATTCCACCAGTGCCAACGACTGCTGGCTGTGCTTGCATATAGACACACCATTGCCTATAGCTGTCCAACCGCTCAACTTTACTGCTCAATTCTCTAATATCTGTGAGAATAATAGTAGCAATTTCTCCCGCCATTTTACGTTGCCACTCTGTGTACAACCAATGTTTATAAACAGCTCTCTTTGCATAGTATCTCCTCCCCAGAATCTAAGCCATGAAATTAATCTAGGAGCCTTCAGTACTATGTACTGTGATTCTATAATCAATTGCTCTCGACCTCTATATGCTACAAATTATACTGTGTTTATCTGCAGAGGTAACCTAGCCTTCACCTTTTTACCTGCTAATTGGACTGGAATATGTGTCCCAGCCCTCCTCCTCCCAGATATTGAAGTCATTCCAGGTGAGGAGCCCATCCCCATCACTAGATTGGATTATATAGCAGGCCGTCCCAAAAGAGCGGTCCAGCTCATTCCATTACTGGCCACATTAGGGGTCACGGGAGCTGTGATCTCTGGTGCTACTAGTCTAGGAATCTCTATTACTCAATTTAGAAAACTTTCTCAGCAGCTAATTGATGATGTTCAAATTCTATCAGTTACTGTAATGGATCTACAGAATCAATTAAACTCCTTAGCCGAAGTAGTGTTACAAAACAGAAGGGGGCTAGATTTGCTAACTGCGGAACATGGAGGAATATGTTTAGCTTTGCAGGAGCGATGCTGTTTTTATGCCAATAAATCTGGCATTGTTCGAGATAAAATTAAGAAGTTACAAGAAGACCTGGAAAGAAGAAGAAAAGAATTATCCGATAACCCACTCTGGTCCGGCTTCAATGGAATCCTTCCTTATGTCCTCCCTCTCTTAGGACCACTGCTCGGCTTATTAATCTTGCTATCGCTAGGGCCTATATTATTCAACAAATTAATGGCATTTATCAAACAGCAGATAACTGCTATTTCCATGCGACCCCTCCAGGTCCACTATCATAAGCTTGACATGGCTGATTTCACTGATGGGAGTGATCATCTCTAAAAGCTGGAAACAGCTAAAGGTCTGTAGAGCACAATAACAGACCATATAAAACCTCCCTCAGGAATCTCTTGAGGCACTGGACTGGTTAGCCAATGATGGGTAAGACCCTTCTTTCAGAGCTTAAGGGAAACCTAAGACAGGCACAGTCCCCCCAAGACAAGACTTTTCTGTCAGCTGACCCCTGCTCTTTCTAAAAAATAAAAAAGGGGGACCTGTGGAGAGCCGACTCAAGGCATGGATTGGCTGTCAGCCATTTTGTAACCTGACTCCACCTTATGTACTAACCAAGTTAAGTTTCGATTTCTTTGTCTCTGCTCTGAGCTTCCCGTAAATCAGCTGACCAGCTGGCTCTCTTGGGACTTTCCACACCACCCTATCTTCTGCCTATAGCAGCATAGAGATTAGTTACGTCAGCACTGACCTACTTTATTCTGTATAAAGATCCTCAACCCACTCCCAATAAATGTGACTTGATCAGAATCCTGTCTTGTCTCCATTTCTCACGTCTCTTGTCCCCCTTCATTCCCACTCCCTCTTTCAGGTCCAGGTTCGATTGTCCTGTGGGTCGAGTCAGTTTCCTCTCCATTTCTCTTCTTCAGAGGATGAAAATGTTCCAAGAAAAGATCATGATGATCAACGTGCAAGTATGGGATGAAATTCTGAATTACTCATTGTGTAACTGCAGAACGGAATGATCAAAGTACGAAAGTTTCCTTTCCTTTGGTGTCTTCTAGTACTTGAGAAAAGAAAATAAACAAAAAAATCACAGGGATCACAGCTCCTGTGTCACAAAAGTCTGTGACAGTCAGTTGGGTGAGGAGCTCTGGGAGGTAGAGAAGAGCAGGGGGACCAGCCCATAGCCCAGCCTCATGGCTGAAAGGGAAGTGGCGTCAACCGCAGTTCAGGGAACACCAGGGGTACTTTGGTGTCAGAGCGCACCAATGGGCTAGGGATTCTGACAGGCAGAGACCCATCCCTGTGTCTGAGGCTCCTTTTATCTACTTTGTCAACAGACGGGTAGAATGTATGGAATAAGCATGAGTAATAGAGGGAACAGATGTTAAAATCAAAGTGGTTGGGAATGCTAGTGATCAAATTAAAGAGGGAGGTATAAGACCTATTGTATGTGGGCAGTTTTTCTTGGTTTCCTCTTTATTTCTCCTCCTGAGAGGATGAAAATGTTCTAGGAAATTATCATGATGATGAACGTGCAAGCACGTGATGAAATTCTGAATTACTCATTGTATAATGGCAGAATGGAATGATCAAAATAGGAATGTTTCCTTTTCTTTGGTGTCTTCTGGTACTAGAGAAAAGAAAATAAAACAAGAAAATGAAAGAAAAAAGTCCCAGGGACCACAGCACCTGCATCACAAAGCACTATCACAGTGATGAGGGTTGGATCCCTGGGAGGTGGAGCTGAGCAAGAGGCCCCGCCCAATGCCCAGCCACCTGGCTGACAGTGCAGTGGCAGCTACCACGGTTCAGGGATCACCAGGTGGGCTCTGGTGCCAGAGCACGCCACTGGACCTGGGCTTCTGACAGGCAGAGAACAATCCTTGTGTATGAGGCTCTTTCTATCTTCCTTGTCAACAGACGGGTAGAACTTATGGAATAAAAATGATTAATTGAAGGAACAGATGCTAAATTCAAAGCAGTTGGGAATGCTAGCAATTCAAGAAATCATGAGGTGTAAGGCCTATGGTATGTGCACAGTTTTTCTCGATTTCTTCTCTATTTCTACTCCTGAGAGGATGAAAATGTTCCAATAAATGATCATGATGATGAACGTGCAAGTATGTGATGAAATTCTGAATTACTCACTGTATAACCGTTGAACAGAATGATCAAAGTTGGAATGATTTCTTTTCTTTGGTGTCTTCTGGTACTTGAGAAAAGAAAATGAAAGAAAAAAATCACAGGGACCACAGAACCTGCGTCACAAAGATTTGTTGCTGTCAGTGTGGCCAGGAGCCTGGGAGGTGGTGCTGAGCAGGAGGACCTGCCCAATTCCCAGCCGCCTTGCTGACAAGGCTGTGGTGGCAACCGTGGATAAGGGCACAACAGGTGGGACCTGGTGCTGGAGCGTGCCATCAGGCCCAGGCTTCTGACAGGAAGAGGTCAATCCCTGTTTCTGAAGCTCCTTTTATCTAACTTGTCAACAGACAGGTAGAACGTATGGAAGAAAAATGAGTAATAGAGGGAACAGATATAAAAATCAATGTGGTTGGGAATGCTAGTGAACCAAAAAAGTGTGAGGCATAAGCCCTATGGTATGTGCGCAGTTTTTCTTGGTTTCCTCTTATTTTCTACTCTTGAGAGGTGAAAACATTCCAAGAAATGATCATGATGATGAACGTGCAAGTATGTGATGAAATTTAAATTACTCGTGTACTGCAGAATGGAATGACCAAAATAGGAACATTTCCTTTTCTTTTGTGTTTTCTGGTACTTGAGAAAAGCAAATAAAACAAGAAAACAGAAATAAAAAAATCCCAGGGACCACAGACCCTCCGTGACAAAAGGTCGTTCACAGTCAGTGGGGGAGGGGCTCTGGGAGGTAGATCTTAGCAGGAGGCCTCACCCACTGCCCAGCCACCTGACCAAAAGGGTGGTGGCAGCAAACACAGTTCAAGAACCCAAGGTGGGCTCTGGTCCCGGAATGCAGCATCAGGCCTGGGCTTCTGACAATCAGAGGCCAATCCCTGTGTCTGAGGCTCCTTATATCTACCTTGATAACAGACAGGTAGAACATATGGAACAAAAATGAGTAATAGAGGGAACAGATGTAAAAACCAAAGTAGTTGGACAAGCTAGCGAACAAAGAAAGAGGCAGGAGCAAGACCTATGGTATGTGCGCAGTTTTCTCCAGAGTGGATGAAAATGTTCCAAGAAATGGTCATGATGATGAAAGTGCAAGTATGTGATTAAATTCTGAATTATTTGTTGTATAACCCAAGAACGGATTGACCAAAATAGGAATGTTTCCTTTTTTTGGTGTCTTCAGGTACTTGAGAAAAGAAAATGGAACAAGAAACTGCAAGAAAAAAATCACAGTGACCACAGGCCCTGCGTCACAAAGTCTGTCACAGTCAGGAGGGGAGGAGCCCAGGGAGCTGGGTCTGAGCAGGTGGCCCTGCCCACTGCCCAGCTTCCTGGCTGACAGAGTGGTTGCTGCAATCACAGGTTTGGGAACACCAGGGGGTCTCTGCTGCTGGAGCACACCATCGGACCCAAGCTTCTGACAGGCAAAGGCCAATCCCTGTGTCTGAGGCTCCTTTTATCTACCTTGTCAATAGACAAATAGAATATATGGATAAAGTGAGTAACAGAGGTAAAAGATGTTAAAATCAATGTGGTTGTGAATGCTAGCAGTCAAAGAAAAGAGGGAGCTGTAAGGCTTCGGGTATGTGTGCAATTTTTCTCGGTTTCCTCTCTATTTCTCCTCCTGAGAGGAAGAAAATGTTCTATGAAATGATCATGTTGATGAATGGGCAAGTATATGATGAAATTGTGAATTACTCGTTCTGTAATGGCAGAAGGGAAATTTCGAAATAAGAATGTTTCCTTTTCTTTGGTGTCATCTGGTACTTGAGAAAAAAAATAAAACAAGAAAATAAAAGAAAAAAATCACAGGGATCACAGCCCCTGGGTCACAAAGGTCTGTCACATTCAGTGGGAAAAGGAGACCTAGGAGGTGGAGCTGAGCAGGAGGTTTCGCCCAATCTCCAGGTGCACAGCTGACAATGCTGTAGTGGTAACTGTGGTTCAGGGAACACCAGGGGAGCTCTGCTGCTGGAGCACACCATTGCGCCATGGCTTCTAACAGGAAGAGGACAGTCCCTGTGTCTAAGGCTCCTATTATCTACCTTATCAACAGACAGGTAGAATGTATGGAATAAAAAAGAGTAATAGAAGGAAAAGATGCTAAAATAAAAGTGGTTGGGAATGCTAACGATCAAAGAGAGAGGGAGGCATAAGGCCTATGGTATGTGTGCAATTTTTCTCCGTTTCCTTACTATTTCTCCTCCTGAGAGGATGAAAATGTTCCAAGAAATGATCATGATAATGAACGTGCAAGTATGTGATGAAATTCAGAATTACTCATACAATGGCAGAATGGAATGATGAAAGTACGAATATTTCCTTTTCTTTGGTGTCTTCTGGTACTTGAGGAAAGAAAACAAAACAAGAAAATAAAAGAAAAAAATCACAGAGACCACAACCCTGCATCACAATGCTCTGTCCCAGTCAGTGGGGGAAGGAGTCCTCGGAGGTGGAGCTGAGCAGGAGCCATGGTCAATGAACAGCTGCCCAGCCAAAAGTGCTGTGGAGGCAACCTCTGTTCAGGGAACACAAGGGGGGCTCTGGGGCTGGAGAGCACCATTGGGCTCTGGATTCTGACAGGAAGAGGCCAATCCCTGTTTCTAAGGCTCCTTTTACCTACCTTGCCAACAGATGGGTAGAACGTATGGAATAAAAGTGAGTAATAGAGGGAAGAGATGTTAAAATCAATGTGGTTTGGAATGCAAGTGATCTAAGAAATTGGGAGGCGTAAAGCCACTGGAATGTGCACAGTTTTTCTTGTTTTCCTCTCTATTTCTCCTCCTGAGTGGATGAAAATGTTCCAAGAAATGATCATGATGATGAACGTGCAAGTATGTGATGAAATTCTGAATTACTCATTGTATAATGGCAGAATGGAATGATCAAATTTGGAATGTATCCTTCTCTGTGGTGTCTTCTTGTACTTGAGAAAAGAAAAGAAAGTAAGAAAATAAAGAAAAAATCACAGGGAACACAGACCCTGCGTCACAATGTTCTGTCACAGTCAGAGGGGGGAGGATCCTTGAGAGGTGGTGATGAGCAGGAGGCACGGCCCAGAGCCCAGCCCCCGGGCCGACAGTACAGTGGCGGCAAACGCGGGCAAGGGAACTACGTGGGTGCTCTAGTGTTGGAGTGCACTACTGGGCCCAGGCTTCTGACTGGCAGAGGCCAATCCCTGTGTTTGAGGCTCCTTTTAACTACCCTGTCAACAGATGAGTAGAACGCATGGAATAAATATGAATAATAGAGGGTACAGATGTCTAAATAAATGGGGTTGGGAATGCTAACGATCCCAGAAAAAGTCAGGCATAAGGCCTATGGTTTGTGCACAGTTTTTCTTGGTTTCCTCTCTATTTCTCCTTCTGAGGATGGAAATGTTCCAAGAAATGATCATGACGATGAACGTGTAAGTATGTGATGAAATTCTGAATTTCTCATTGCATAACAGAAGAACGGATTATCAAAATAAGAATGTTTCCTTTTCTTTGGTGACATCTGGTACTTGAGAAAAGAAAATAAAACAAGAAAATAAAAGAAAAAATCACAGGACCACAGCCCCTGTGACAGAAAGGTCTGTCGTAGTCAGGGGGGGAAGGAGCACTGGGACGTGGAGATGAGCAGGATGCTCCGCCCTCTGCCCAGCAACCCAGCCGACAGGGCAGTGGCGGAAACTGCAGTTCAGGGAACACCAGGTTGGTTCTAATGCCAGAGTGCACCATCAGACCCGGGCTTCTGACAGGCAGTTGCCAATCCCTGTGTCTGTGGCTCCATTTTTCTACCTTGTCAACAAATGGGTAGAACATATTGAATAAAAAGGAGTAATAGAGGGAACAGATGTTAAACTCAAAGAGGCTGGGAATGCTAGCAATCAAAGAAAGTGGGAGGCGTAATGCCTATGGTAGGTGCACACTTTTTCTCGGTTTCCTCTATACTTCTCCTCCTGAGTGGATGAAAATGTTCCAAGAAATGATCATGATGATGAAAGAGCAAGCATGTGATGAAATTCTGAATTACTCGTTGTATAACTGCAAAACGGAATGATAAAGTTGGAACATTTCCTTTTCTTTGCTGTCTTCTGGTACTTGAGGAAAGAAAATAAAACAAGATAATAAAAGAAAAAAATCACAGGGACCACAGCTGGTCATCACAAAGGTCTTTTGAAGTCAGTGTGGGGAGGAGCCATGGCAGGTGGATCTGAGGAGGAGGACCCTCCCACTGCCGTACCGCCCAGCCGACAGGGAAGTGGTGGCAAACCACACGTGATGGAACACCAGGGGGTCGTTGCTGTCAGAGCGCACCAACATTCCCGGGCTTTGGACAGGCAGAGGCCAATCCCTGTGTCTGAGGCTCCTTTTATCTACCTTGTGAACAGATGGGTACAACGTATGGAATAACAATGAGTAATGGAACAGATGATAAAATCAATGTGGTTGGAAATGCTAGCAATCAGAGAAAAGAGTGAGGCATAACGTCTCTGGTATGTGCACAGTTTTTCTCGGTTTCCACTCTATTTCTCCTCCTGAGTGGACGAAAATGTTCCAGGAAATGATGATGATGATGAATGTACAGGTATGTGATGAAATTCTGAATTATTCATTGTATAATGGCAGTGTGGAATGATCAAAGTTGGAATATTTCCTTTTCTTTGGTGCTTTGAAAGAAGAAAATAAAAGTAAAAAATCACAGGGACCACATACAATGCATCACAAAGGTCTGTCGCAGCAAGTGGTGGGAGGAGCCCTGGGAGGTGGAACTGAGCAGAAGGACCCGCCCATTCCCCAGCCGCCCGGCCAAAAGTGCATTGGCAGTGACCGCAGTTCTGGAATTCCCAGGTGTGCTCTGGTGCCAGAGCAGACCAATGGCACTATCACGCCAGGGCTTCTGACAGGCAGAGAACAATCACTGTGTCTGATGCTCCTTTTATCTACCTTGTCAACAGATGGGTAGAATGTATGGAATAAAAATGAGTAATAGAGGGAACAGATGTTGAAATCAATGTGGTTGGGAATGCTAGTGATCAAAGAAAGGAAGGAGGCATAAGGGTACAGGTATGTGCACAGATTTTCTCAGTTTCATCTCTGTTTCTCCTCCTGAGAGGATGGAAATGTCCAAGAAATGGTCAAGATGATGAACGTGCAAGTATGTGATGAAATTCTGAATTACTCGAGGTATAATGGCAGAATGGAATGATCAAAGTTTGAATGTTTCTTTTCCTTTGGTGTTTTCTGGTACTTGAGAAAACAAAATAAAACAAGAAAATGAAAGAAAAAAATCACAGGGTCCACAGCCCTGCGTCAATAGCTCTGTCACAGTCAGGTGGTGAGGAGCCCTGGGAGGTTGATCTTGGAAGGAGGCCCCGCCCTCTGCCCTGCCACCCAGCTGATAGGACAGTGGTGGCAACCACAGTTCAGGGAAAACCAGGTTGGCCCTGGCACCATTGGGCTTGGGCTTCTGACAGGAAGAGGCCAATTCCTGTGTCTGAGGCTCCTTTTATCTAACTTGTCAAAAGACAGGTAGGACATAGGGAATAAAAATGAGTAATAGAGGAAACAGATAATAAAAACAAAGTGGTTGGCAATGCTAGTGATCAAAGAAAGTGGGAGGGGTAAGACCTATGGTATGTGCGCAGTTTTTCTCGGTTTCCTCTCTATTTGTTCTCATGAGAGGATGAAAAGGTTCTAAGAAATGATCATGATGATGAAAGTGCAATTATGTGTTGAAATACTGATTTACTCATGGTATAACGGCAGAACGGAATAAACAAAATAGAAATGTTTCCTTTTCTTTGGTGTCCTGTGATACTTGAGAAAAGAAAATAAAACACAAAAATGAAACAAAAAAGTCACAGGGACCACAGACCCTGCATTACAAAGGTCTGTCACACTAAGTTAGGGAGGAGCCCTGTGGGGTGTTTTGGACCAGTAGGCGCCGCCCACAACCAGCTGCCTGCCTGACAGGGTGGAAGCAACTGCGGTTCAGGGAAAACCAGGTGGATTCTGGTGCTGGAGAATACAATTGGGCCCAGTCTTCTGACAGGCAGAGGCCAATCCCTGTCTTTGAGGCTCCTTTTATCTATCTTGTCAATAGACCGGTACAACGTAAGGAATAAAAATGAGTAATAGAGGGAGCAGATGTCAAAATCAATGTGGTTGGTGATGTTAGCGATTCAAGAAAGAGTGAGGCAAAAGGCCTATGGTATGTGCACAGTTTTTCTCAGTTTCCTTTCTATTTTTCCTCCTGAGAGGATGAAAATGTTCCAAGAAATGATCATGATAATTAAAGTGCAAGTATGTGATGAAATTCTGAATTACTCGTTGTATAACAGCAAAACGGAATGATCAAAATAGGAATGTTTCCTATTCTTTGGTGTCTTCTGGTACTTGAGAAAAGAAAATAAAACAAGAAAATGAAAGGAAAAAATCACAAGAACGACAGCCCCTCCGTCACAAAGGTCTGTCACTGTCAGGTGGGGAGTAGCCCTGGGAGGTGGATCTGAGAAGGAGGCCCCGCCCACTGCCCAGCCATCCAGCTGACAAGGCAATGGCAGCAACTGCGGTTCAGGGAACACAAGATGGGTTCTGGTGCAGGAATGTGCCATCAGGCCCTGGCTTCTGACAGGCAGAGGCCATTCCCTCTGTCTGACACACCCTTTATCTACCCTGTCAACAGACTGGTAGAACGAATGGAATAAAAATGAGTAATAGAAGGAAAAGATGCTAAAATCAAAGCGGTTGAGAATGATAATGATCTAAGAAAGAGGGAGTCGTATGGCCTATGTATGCAGCTTTTGTTGGTTTCCTCTCTATTTCTCCTCCTGAGAGGATGAAAATCTTCCAAGAAATGATCATGATGATGAGCAAGTATGTGATGAAATTCTGAATTACTCATTGTGAAATGGCAGAACAGAATGATCAAAGTACGAATGTTTTCTTTTCTTTGCTGTCTTCTGGTACTTGAGTAAAGAAAATAAAACAGGGAAATAGAAAAAATACACAGTGACCACAGCCCCTGCATCACAAATGTCTATCACAGTCAGTGGGGGAAGGAGCCCTGGAGGTGGTGCTGAGCAGGAGGCCCAGACCACCTCCCAGCCACACGGCTGAAAGAGCAGTGGTGCCAACCGTGGTTCAGGGAACACCAGAGGGGCTCTGGTGCCAGAGTGTACCTTTGGTCCCGGGCTTCTGACAGGCAGAGGCCAATCCTTGTGTCTGAGGCTCCTGTTACCTACCATGTCAACAGATGCCTAGAATGCATAAAATAAAAATGAGTAATATAGGGAACAGATGTTAAAGTCATTGCTTTTGGGAATGATAGTGATCAAAGTAAAGAGAGTGGCGTAAGGCCTATGGTATGTGGGTAGTTTTTCTCGGTTTCCTCACTATTTATCCTCCTGAGAGGATGAAAATATTCCAAGAAATGATCATGATGATGAACCGGCAAGTATGTGATGAAATACTGAATTACTCATTGTATAAATGTAGAACAGAAAGTTCAAAATAGGAATGTTTCCTTTTCATTGGTGTCTTCTGGTATTGAGAAAAAAAATAAAACAAGAAAATGAAAGAAACAAAATAACAGGGACCACAGTCCCTGTGTCACAAAAGTCTGTCACAGTCAGGTGAGGAGGAGCCCCGGGTGATGGGGCTGAGCAGGAGGTCCTACCCACAGAAAATCTGCCTGCCTGAGAGTGCAGTTGCTGCAACCGTGGTTCAGGGAACACCACGTGTGCTCTGGTGCTGGAGTGCACCATCAGGCAACGGCTTCTGACAGGCAGAGGCCAATCCCTGTATCTGATTCTTCTTTTATCAACCTTGTCAACAGACGGGTAGAACGTATGGAATAAAATTAGTAATAGAAGGAACAGATGTTAAAATCAAGGTGGTTGGGAATGATAGTGATCAAAGAAGGGAGGGAAGCATGAGGCCTATGTTATTCGCAAAGTTTTTCTCAGTTTCCCCTCAATTTTTCCTCCTAAGAAGATGAAAATGTTCCAAGAAATGTTCATAATGATGAACGTACAATTATGTGATGAAATTCAGAATTACTGTTGTGTAATGGCAGAAGGGAGTGATCAACATAGGAATGTTTTTGTTTCTTTGCTGTCTTCTGGTACTTGAGAAAAGAAAATGAAATAAGAAAATGAAAGAAAAGAATCACAAGGTCCAAAGCCCCTGCATCACAAAGGTCTTTCACAGTAAGGTGGGGAGGGACCCTGGGAGGTGGGTCTGAGCAGGCGGCTTCGCCCACTGCCCAGCTGCCCGGCTGACAGGCGATGGCAGCAACAATGGGTCAGGGAAAACAAGGGGGATCGGGTGCCAGAGTGCAACATCGGGCCCGGGCTTCTGGCAGGTAGAGGCCAATACCTGTGTCTGAAGCTCCTTTTAAATACCTTGTCAACAGAGGGGTAGAACGTATGTAATAAAAATAAGTAATAGAGTGAACAGATGTCAAAATCGATGTGGTTGGGAATACAAGTGATCAAAGAAAAGAGGGACGCTTAAAGCCTTTTGTATGTGTGCAGTTTTTCTTAGTTTCTTCTCCATTTTTCCTCCTGAGAAGATGAAAATGTTCTAGGAAATGATCATGATGAAGAACATGCAAGTATGTGATGAAATTCTGAATTACTCGTTGCATAATGACAGAACAGAATGATCAAAGTACGAATGTTTCCTTTCTTTGGTGTCTTCTGGTACTTGAGAAAAGAAAATAAAACAAGAAAACAAAATTTAAAAATCACCAGGACCACAGCCCCTGCATCACAAAGGTTTGTCGTAGTCAGAGGTGGTAGGAGCCCTGGGAGGTGGAGCTGAGCAGGGGGCCACGCCCAATGTCCAGCTGCCCATCCAAAAGTGAGGTTGCAGCAAACGTGGGTCAAGGAACACCAGGGGAGATCTGGTTCCATAGCGCAACATCAGGTTCTGGCTTCTGACAGGCAGAGGCCATTACTGTGTCCGAGGCTCCTTTTATCTACCTTGTCAACAAACGGGTAGAATGAATGGAATAAAAATGAGTAATAGAGGGAACATGTTAAAATCAAAGTGGTTTGGAATGCTAGTGATCAAAGAAAAGAGGGAGGCATAAGGCCTCTCATATGTGTGCAGTTTTTCTCGGTTTCCACTGTATTTCTCCCCCTGAGAGGATGAAAAGTTTCAAGGAAATGATAATAATGATGAATGTGCAAGAATGTGATGAAGTTCTGAATTACTCGTATAATGGCAGAATGGAATGATCAAAATCAGAATGCTTCCTTTCCTTTGGTGCCATTTGCTAATTGGGAAAAGATAATAAAAGAAGAAAATACAAGAAAAAATTCACAGGACCACAGCCCCTACATCACAACGGTCTGTCGCAGTCATTGTGGGGAGGAGCTGTGGGAGGTGGAGCTGAGCAATAGTCCCCACCCTCTGCCCAGCCACCTGTCTGAAGGACAGTGGCGGAAACCCCGGTTTAGGGAACCCCATGGGTCTCTGGGCCCCAGCGCACCAGTGGGAACCAGCTTCTGACAGGCAGAGGCCAATCCCTGTGTCTAAGGCTCCTTTTATCTACCTTGTCAACAAACAGGTAGAACGTATGGGAAAAAATGAGTAATAGAGGGAACAGATGTTAAAATCAAAGTGGCTGGGAATGCGGGCAAACAAAGAAAGAGGGAGGCTTAAGGCCTATGCTATGGGCGCAGTTTTTGTCGGTCTCCTCTCTGTTTCTCCTCCTGAGAGGATGAAAATGTACCAAGAAATGATCATGATGATGAACGTGCAAGTATGTGATGAAATTCTGAAATACTCGTTGTATAATGGCAGAACAGAACGATTAAACTAGGAATATTTTCTTTTCTTTGGTGTCTTCTGGAACATGAGAAGAGAAAATAAAACAAGAAAATGAAAGGAAAAAAATACAGGGACCACATCCCCTGCGTCATGAAGGTCTTTCACAGTAAGGTGGGGAGGAGCTCTGGGAGGTGGGTCTGAGCAGGAGGTCCCACCAACTGCCCAGACGCCTGACTGACAGTGCTGTGCCAGCAACCGCAGTTCAGGGAATACCAGGTAGACTCTGGTGCTGGAGCGGGTCATCAGGCCTGGGCTTCTGACATGCAGAGGCCAAACCCTGTGTCTGAGGCTCCTTTTATCTACCTTGTCAATAGACAGGTAGAAAATATGGAATAAACATGAGTACTAAAGGGAACTGATGACAAAATCAATGTTGTTGGGAATGCTAGTGATCAATGAAAGTGTGGGGCGTAAGTCCTATGCTATGTAGGCGATTTTTTTCAGTTTCCTCTCTATTTCTCCTCCTGAGAGGATGAAAATGTTCTAGGAAATGATCATGATGATGAATGTGCAAGTATGTGATGTAATTCTGAATTACTCGAAGCATAATGGCAGGACGAAATGATCAAATAGGAATTTTCCCTTTTCTTTGGTGTCTTCTGGTACTTGAGAAAAGAAATAAAACAAGAAAATGATGGAAAAAATCAGTGGGACCATAGCACCTGAGTCACAAAGTTCTGTCACAGTCAGGTGGGGAAGAGCTCTGGGAGGTGGGTCTGAGTAGGAGGACCCGCCAAATGTCCACTCGCCAGGCTCACAGGGCTGTGGCAGCAACTGCGGTTCACAGAACACCAGGTGGGCTGTGGTGCTGGACCAACCATCAGGCCTGGGCTTCTGATAGGGAGAGGCCAATCCCTGTGTCTGATGCTCTTTTTATATACCGTGTCAACACACGGGTAGAACATATAAAAAATGAGTAATAGAGGGAACAGATGTTAAAACCTATGTGGTTGGGAATGCTAGCATTTAAAGAAAAGAGGGAGGCGTAAGACCTTTGTTATAAAAATGTTCTTGAAAATGATCATGATGATGAATGTGCAAGTATGTGACGAAATTCTGAATTACTCATTGTATAATGGCAGAATGGAATGATCAAAATAATTATGTTTCCTTTCTTGGTGTCATCTGGTACATGAGAAATGAAAATAAAACAAGAAAATAAAAGAAATAAATCACACGACCACAGCCCCTGCATCACAAAGGTCTGTCACAGTCAGTGGGGTAAGAGTCCTGAAAGGTAGAGATGAGCAGGAGGCCCCGCCAATTGTGTGGCTGCCATGCCGACAGAGTGGTGGTGGCGACCGCAGGTCAGAGAACACCAGGGGTGCTCTGGTGCCGGAGCACACCATTGGGAATGGGCTTATGACAGGCATAACCCATCATGACCAAGAAATGATCATGATGACCAAACCCTGTGCCTGAGGCTCCTTTTATCTACCTTGTCAACAAACAGGTAGAACATATGGAATATGAATGTGTAATACAGCGAACAGATGTTAAAATAAAAGCAGGTGGGAATGGTAGCAATTAAAGAAAGAGGGAGGCATAAGGCCTATGGTATGTGCACACTTTTTCTCGGTTTCCTCTCTATTTCTCCTTCTGAGAGGATGAAAATGTTCCAAGAAATGATCATGATGATGAAGATGAATGTGCAAGTATGTGATGAAATTCTGAATTACTCATTGTAAATGGCAGAACAGAATGATCAAAATAGGAATGTTTTCTTTTCTTTGGTGTCATATGGTACTTGAGAGAAGAAAATAAAATAGGAAAATAAAAGAAAAAATCACAGAGACCACAGCACCTGCGTCACAAAGGTCTGTTGCAGTCAGTGTGGGAGGAGCTCTGGGAGATGGAGCTGAGCAGGAGACCCCTTCCACTACCAAGCCACATGGCCGTAGTGCGGTGGTAGCTACTGCATCTCAGGGTAATTTAGGGTGGTTCTGCTGCTAGAAAGCACCATTGGGCTTGGGTTTCTGACAGGCAGAGGGCAATCCCCGTGTCTGAGGCTCCTTTTAACTACTTGTCAACAGACGGGTAGAACGTATGGAATAAAAATGAGTAATAGAGCGAACAGATGTCAAAATCAAAGTGGTAGGGAACGTTAGCGATCAAAGAAAGAGGAAGTTGATAGGTCTATGTTATGTGCACAGTTTTTCTAGGTTTCCACTCTATTTCTCCTCCTGAGAGGATGAAAATGTTCTAGGAAATGATCATGATGATAAATATGCAAGTATGTGATGAAATTCTGCATTACTCGTTGTATAATGCCAGAATGGGATGATCAAAATAAGAATGTTTCCTTTTCTTTTGTGTCATCAGGTACTTAAGAAAAAATAACCAGAAAAGAAAAGAAAAAAATAACACTACCACAGCCCTTGCATCACAAAGGTCTGTAGCAGTCAGTGGGTGGACGAGCCTTAGGAAGTGGAGTTGAGCAGGAGGCCTCGCCCATTGCCCAGCCGCTATCCCAACAGGGTGGTGGTGGCAATGGCGGGTGAGGGAACACCAGGTGGGCTCTGGTGCCAGAGCATACCATTGGGCCCAGGCTTCTGACAGTCAGAGGCCAATCCCTGTGTCTGAGGTTCCTATTATCTACCTCATCAACAGACGGGTAGTAGGTATGGAATAAAAATGAGTAATAGAGGGAACAGATGTCAAAACCAATGTGGTTGTGAATGCTAGTGAAAGAAAAAACTGTGAGACCTAAGACCTATGGTATTTACGCAGTTTTTCTCAGTTTCCTCTCTATTTCTCCTCCTGAGAGGATGAAAATGTTCCAAGAAATGATCATGATGACCACGTGCAAGTATTTGATGAAATTCTGAATTACTCATTGTGTAACAGCAGAACGGAATGATCAAAGTATGAATGTTTCCTTTTCTTTGGTGTCTTCTGGTACTTGAGGAAAGGAAATAAAACAAGAAATAATAGAAAAAATCTCAGGACAACAGTCCCTGTGTCACAAAGCTCTGTCGCAGCCAGTGGGGGGAGGAGCTATGAGAGGAAGTGCTGAGCAGGAGGCCCCAAACACCATCCAGACAAAAGTGCAGTGGCGGCATCTGCGATCAGGAAACACAAGGTGGGCACTGGTGCTGGAGCACAACATCGGGCCTGGGCTTCTGACATGCAGAGGCCAATCCATGTGTCTAAGGCTCCTTTTATCTACCTTGTCAACAGACGAGCAGAACGTGCAGAATAAAAATGAGTAACACAGGGAACAGATGTTAAAATCAAAGTGGTTCTGGGTGCTAGCAATAAAAGAAAGAGGGAGTTGAAATGCCTAGAGTATGTACACAGTTTTTCTAAGTTTCCTCTCTATTTCTCCTCCTGAGAGGATGAAAATGTTCCAAGAAATGATCATGATGATGAACGTGCAAGTATGTGATGAAATTCTGAATTACTCCTTGTATAACGCCAGAACGGAATGATCAAAATAGGAATGTTTCCTTTTCTTTGGTGTCTTCTGGTACTTGAGAAAAGAAAATAAATCAAGAAAATGGAAGAAAAAAATCACAGGGACAGCATCCCATACGTCATAATGGTCTGTCGCAGTCAATGGGGTGAGGATCCCTGGGAGGTCAAGCTGACCAGGAGGCCCATTCCCTTGCCCAGCCGAAAGGCTGATTGGGTGGTGGTGGCAACCATGGTTCAGGGAACACCACGTGGTCCCTGATGCTGGAGCGGGCCATTGGGCCGGGCTTCTGACAGGTAGAGGGCAATCCCTGTGTCAGAGGCACCTTTTATCTACCTTGTCACCAGACACGTAGGACGTATGGAATAAAAATGAGTAATGGAGGGAACAGATGTAAAATCAATGGGGTTCTGAATGATAGCAATCAAAGAAAAGAGGGAAGTGTAAGACCTATGGTATATGCACAGTTTTTCTCGGATTCCTCTCTATTTCTCCTCCCGAGAAGATGAAAATGTTCCAAGAAAAATCATGATGATGAACGTGCAAGTATGTGATGAAATTCTGAATTAGTCATTGTATAACAGCAGAACGAAATGATCAGAATAAGAATGTTTCCTTTTTTTTGGTATCATCTGGTACTTGAGAAAAGAGAATAAAACAAGAAAATAAAAGAAAAAAATCACAGGACCACAGCCCCTGTGTCACAAAGGTCTGTCGCAGTCTGTGGGTGGAGGAGCCCAGGAAGGTGGGAATGAACAGGAGGCCCCACCAACTGTCCAGCTGTCCGGCTGAAAGAGTGGTGGCAGTAACCGCATGTCAGGGGACCCCAACGGGGCTCTGGTGCTGGAGCACACCATCAGGCCCCGGAATCTGACAGGCAGAGGCTAATCCCTGTGTTTGAGGCTCTTCATATCTACCTTGTGAACAGACGGGTAGAACATATTGAATAAAAATGAGTAATAGAGGGAACAGATGTCAAAATCAATGTGGTTGGAAATGCTAGTGAGACTTGAAAGAGTGAAGCATAAGGCTTATGCTATGTGCACAGGTTTACTCGGTTTCCATCTATTTCACCTCCTGAGTGGATGAAAATGTTCTAGGAAATGATCATGATTATGAATATGCAAGTATGTAATAAAATTCTGAATTAATCATTGTATAACAGCAGAATGGAATGATCAAAATAAGAATATTTCCTTTTCTTTGGAGATATCTGGTACTGGAGTAAAGAAAACATAACAAAAAAATAAAAGAAAAAACTCACAGGACAACTGCCCCTCCATCACAAAGGACTCTTGCAGTCAATGGGGGGAGGAGCCTGTGGAGGTGGAGCTGAGCAGGAGGCCCCACCCAATGCCCAGCAGCCCGGCCGACCGGGCAGTGGCAGCAACCGCATGTCAGGGGACCCCAGGGGACTCTGGTGCCAGAATGCACCATCATGCCTGGGCTTCTGACAGGCACAGCCCAATCCCTGTGTTTGAGGCTCCTCATATCTACCTTGTCAACAGATGGGTGGAACGTATTGAACAAAAATGAGTAATAGAGGGAACAGATGTCAAAGTCAATGTGGTTGGGAATGCTAGTGATCCTTGTAAGAGTGAGGTGTAAGGCCTATAGTATGTGCACAGTTTTACTCGGTTTCCTCTCTATTTCTCCTCCTGAGAGGATGAAAATGTTGCAAGAAATAATCATGATGATGAACGTGCAAGTATGTGATGAAATTATGAATTACTCGTTGAGTAACGGCAGAAGGGAATGTTCAAAGTAGGAATGTCTCCTTTTCTTTGGTGTCTTCTGGTACTTGAGAGAAATAAATAAAACAGGAAAAAAAGAAAAAAATCACAGGACCCACAGCCCCTGCATCACAAAGGCCTGTCGCAGTCAGAGGGGTGAGGAGCCCAGGGAAGTGGATCTGAGTAGGAAGCCCTGCCCAATGCCCACCCACATGGCAGACAGCGGGTGGTGGCAATCACGGGTCAAGAAACCACAGGGGGACTATGGTGCTGGAGCACACCATTGGGCCCGGGCTTCTGACAGGTAGAAGCCAATAGCTGTGTCTGAGTTTCCTTTTATCTACCTTGTCAACAGACGTGTAGAACGTATGGAATAAAAAATGAGTAATAGATGGAACAGATGTTAAAATCAATGTGGTTGGGAATTCTAGCAATCAAAGAAAAGAGGGAGGCGTAAGGCCTATGGTATGTGCGCAGTTTTTCCCAGTTTCATCTCTATTTCTCCTCCTGAGAGGATGAAAGTCTTCCAAGAAATGATCATGGGAATGAACCTGCCCATATGTGATGAAATACTGAATTACTCCTTGTATAATGTCAGAACGGAATGATCAAATTAAGAATGTTTCCTTTTTTGGTGTTATCTGGTATTTGAGAAAAGAAAAGCAAACAAGAAAATAAAAGAAAAAAAACACAGGACCACAGCCTCTCTGTCACATACGACATTTGCAGTCAGGGGGGAGGAGCTATGGGAGTTGGAGCTGAACAGGAGGCCAAGCCCAAGTTGCTGCAACCATGGATCAGGGAACACCATAGGTGCTCTGGTGCCAGAAGGTACCATCGGGTCCGGGCTTCTGTAAGGCAGAGGCCAATCCCTGTATCTGTGGCTCCTTTTCTCTACCTTATCAACAGACGGTTAGAATGCATGGAATAAAATTTGTAATAGAGAGAACAGATGTTAAAATCAAAGTGGTTGGGAATACTAGTAATCAAAGAAAATGTGAGGCATAAGGCCAAAGGTATGTGCACAGTTTTTCTCTGTTTCATCTCCATTTCTCCTCCTGAGAGGATGAAAATGTTCCAAGAAATGCTCATGATGATGAACGTGCAAGTATGTGATGAAATTCTGAATTACTCGTTGTGTAATGGCAGAATAGAATGATCAAAATATGAATATTTCCTTTCTTTGGTGTCTTCTTGTACTTGAGAAAAGAAAATAAAACAAGAAAATAAAAGAAAAGAAATCACAGGGACCACAGCACAGGCCTAACAAAGTTCTGTCATAGTCAGTGGTGGGAGGTGCCCTTTGATGTAGAGCTGAGCAGGAGACACTGCCCTAGGACCATTTGCCAAGCCAAAAGGGCAGTGGCAGCAACCGCAGTTCAGGGAACATCAGGGGGGCTCTGGTGCCACAGTGCACCATCGGGCCTGGGCTTCTGACAGGCAGATGCCAGTCTCTGCGTTTGAGGGTCCTTTTATATACCTTCTCGGCAGATGGGTAGAACGTATGGAATAATAATGTGCAATAGAGGGAACAGATGTTAAAATCAAGGTGGTTGGGAATGTTAGTGATCAAAGACAGAGGGAGGCATAAGGCCTCTGGTATGTGCGCAAGTTTTTTTTGGTTTCCTCGCTATTTCTGCTCCTGAGAGGATGAAAATATTCCAAAAACGATCCTGATGATGAACGTGCAAGTATGTGATGAATTTCTGAATTACTCGTTGTATAACGGCAGAATGAAACAATCAACTTTGGAATGATTCCTTTTCTTTGGTGTCTTCCTGTACTTGAGAAAAGAAAATAAAAGAAAAAAATCACAGGGACTGCAGCCCGTGTGTCACAAAGGTCTGTCACAGTCAGTGGGGGGAGGAGCCCTCTGAGGTGGTGCTGAGCAGTAGGCACCACACAGAGCCCAGCTGCATGGCCAAAAGTGCGGTTGTGGGAACTATGGGTCAGGGAACACCAGGTGGGCTCTGGTTCCAGAGCACACCATCGGGCCTGGGCTTCTGACAGGCAGAGCACAACCCCTGTATTGGAGGCTCCTTTTACCTACCATGTCAACAGCCAGGTAGAACGTGTGGAATAAAAATGAGTAATAGAGGGAGAAGATGTTAAAATCAAAGTGGTTGGGAATGCTAGCAATCAAAAAAGAGGGAGATGAAAGGCCTATAGTATGTGCACAGTTTTTATAGGATTCCTCTCTATTTCTCCTCCTGAGAGGGTGAAAATGTTCAAGGAAATGATCAGTATGATGAATGTGCAAGTATGTGATGAAATCCGGAATTTCTCATTGTATAATGGCACAATGGAATCGTCAAATAAGAATGTTTCCTTTTCTTTGGTTTCATCTGGTACTTGAGAAAAGAAAATAAAACAAGAAAATAACAGAAAAAATTCATAGGACCACAGCCCATGTGTCACAAAGGTCTGATGCAATCAGTGGTAGGAGGAACCCAGGGGGTGGAGCTGAGCAGGAGGCCCCACCTACTGCCCAGCCACGCAGGAGACATTTTGGTGGCAGCAACCACAGGTGAGGGAACACCAGGTTGGCTCTAGTGTCGGAGCACACCATCAGGTCCGGGCTCCTGACAGGTAGAGTCCAATCCCTGTGTCTCAGGCTCCTTTTATCTGCCTTGTCAACAGATGGGTTGAACGTCAGGAATAAAAAAGAGTAACAGAGGGAACAAATGTTAAATTCTGAGTGATTGGGAATGATAGCAATAAAAGAAAGAGGGAGACGTAAGGTCTATGGTATGTGCGCAGTTTTTCTCGGTTCACTCTCTATTTCTACTCCTGAGAGGACGAAAATGTTACAAGAAATGATCATGATGATGAACGTGCAAGTATGTGATGAAATTCTGAATTACTCCCTGTATAACGGCAGAATGGAATGATCGAAGATGGAGCGTTTCCTTTTCTTTGGTGTATTCAGTTTCTTGAGATAAGAAAATTAAACAAGAAAATGAAAGAAAAAAATCACCAGGACCATAGCCCATGCTTCACAAAGGACTGTCATAGTCAAGTGTGAAGGAGCCCTAGGAGGTGGGTCTGAGCAGGGGCCCCGCCCACTGCCCATCTGCCCAGCTAACAGGGAGGTGGTGGCATCTGCAGTTCTGGGATCACATGGTGCCTCCTTGTGCCAGAGGATGCCATCGTGCCTGGGCATCTGAGAGGCAGAGGCCCATCCCTGTGTCTGACGCTCCTTTTATCTACCTTGTCAACAGACGGGTAGAACACATGAAATAAAAATGAGTAATAGAGGGAACAGATGTTAAAATCAATGTGGTTGGTATTGCTAGCGATCAAATAAAACAAGGAGGCATAAAGCCTATTTTACGTGCACAGTTTTAATCAGTTCCCTCTCTATCTCTCCTCCTGAGAGGATGAAAATGTTCCAAGAAATGATTATGATGATAAACGTGCAAGTATGTGATGAACTTCTAAATTACTCATTCTATAATGGTAGAATGGAATGATCAAAGTTGGAATGTTTCCTTTTCTTTGGTGTCTTCTGGTACTTGAGAGAAGAAAATAAAACCAGAAAATAAAAAAAAAACACAGGGTCTACAGTCCCTGTGTCACAAAGGTCTGTCAAAGACAGTGGTGCGAGAATCCCTGGGAGGTGGAGCTGAGCAGGAGGCCCTTCCTAGTGCCAAGCTACCCGGCTGAAAGGGCAGAGGCATCAACCACGTGTCAAGGAACCCGAGGGGGGCTCTGGAGCCGGTGTGCACCATTGAGCCCTGGCTTCAGACAGGCAGAGATCAATCCCTATACCTGAGTCTCCTTTTGTCTATCTGGTCAACAGATGGTTAGAACATATTGAATAAAAATGAGTAATAGAGGAAAAAAATGTTAAAATCAAAGTGTTTGGAAATGCTAGCGATCCAAGAAAGAGGGAGACATAATGCCTATTTTATGTGCCCAATTTTATTCTGTTTCATCTGTATTTCTTCTCCTGAGTGGATGAAAATGTTCCAAGAAATGATCATGATGAGGAACGTGCAAGTATCTGATGAAATTCTGAATTACTCATTGTATAATGGCAGGACGGAATAATCAAAGTAAGAATGTTTCCTTTTCTTTGGTGCCTTCTGGTACTTGAGAAAAGAAAATAAAACAAGAAAATAAAAGAAAAAAATGACAGGGACCACAGCCCTACGTCACAAAGGTCTGTTGCAGTCAGAGGTGGGAGGAATCCTGGGAGGTGGAGCTGAGCAGGAGGCCCCGCCCAGAGCCCAGATGCCCAGCAGAAAGTTTGGTGGTGTCTAGCTCTGTTCAGGGATCACAAAGGGTGTTCTGGTGCCAGAGTGCGCCATTGGCCCCGAGTTTCTGACAGGCAGAGGCCAATCCCAGTGTCTGAGGCACCTTTTATCTACCTTGTCACAGATGGGTAGAACATATGGAATAAAAATGAGTAATAGAGGGAACAGATGTTAAAATCAATGTGCTTGGGAATGCTAGTGATCAAAGAAAAGAGAGAAGCATCATGCTTATGTTATGTGCACAGTTTTTCTCAGTTTCCTCTCAATTTCTCCTCCTGAGAGGATGAAAATGTCCCAAGAAATGATCATGAAATGAATGTGCAATATGTGATGAAATTCTGAATTACTAATTGTAAATGGCAGAACGGAAAGATCAAAATAGGAATGTTTCCTTTTCTTTGGTCTACTCTGCTACTTGAGAAAAGAAAATATAACAAGAAAATGAAAGAAAAAATTCAGAGGGTCAACAGCCCATGCATCACAAAGTTCTGTCACAGTCAGGAGGGGTGGAACCTGGGAGCTGGGTCAGAGCAGGAGGCCCCGCCCACAGCACAGCTGCCCACCAAACAGGGCAGTGAGGACAACCGTGGCTCAGGGAACACTAGGAGGACTCTGCTCCTGGATCACGCCATCGGCCACAGGCTTCAGAAAGGTAGTGGCCAATGCCTGTGTCTGAGGCTCTTTTATCTGCCTTGTCAACTGACGGGTAGAACGTATGGAATAAAAATGAGTAATAGAGGGAACAGATGTTAAAATCGGTGTGGTTAGGAATGCTAGTGATCTAAGAAAAGAGTGAGGCATAGGACCTCTGGTATGTGTCCAGTTTTTCTCGGCTTCCTCTCTATTTCTCCTTCTGAGAGGATGAAAATGTTCCCAGAAATGATCATGATGATGAACATGCAAGTATGTGATGAAATTCTGAATTACTCATTGTATAACGGCAGAACGGAATAATCAAAGTAAGAATGTTTCCTTATCATTGGTGTCATCTGGTACTTGAAAAAAAATAAAAGAAGAAAATAAAGGAAAAAATCACAGGACCAGCCCCTACATCACAAAGGTCTGTCACAGTCATTGTGGGGGGTCTCCAGGAGGTGACGCTGAGAAGGAGGCCCCGTCCACTTCTCAGACACAGAGCAGACAGGGCGGTGGTGGCAACTGTGGGTGAGGGAACACCAGGTGGGCTCTGGTGCTGGAATCCACCATCGGGGCTGGGCTTCTGAAAGGCAGAGTCCAATCCCTGTGTCTGAGGCTCCTTCTATTTACATTGTCAACAGACATCTAGAACGTATGGAACAAAAATGAGTAATAGAAGGAACAGAGGTTAAAATCAAAGTGGATGGGAATGCTAGCGATCAATGAAAGTGTGAAGCATAAGGCCTATGGTATGTGAGCAGTTTTTGTCTGTATCAATTCTATTTCTCCTCCTGAGATGATGAAAATATTCCAAGAAATGATCATGAAGATGAGCGTGCAAGTGTGTGTTGAAATTCTGAATTTCTCGTTGTATAATGGCATAGCGGAATGTTCAAAGTTGCAATGTTTCCTTTTCTATGGTGTCTTCTGCTACTTGAGAAAAGAAAAAAAAAGAAAAAAATCACAGGACCACTGCCCCTGTGTCCCAAAGTTCTGTGTCAGTCAGGGGGCGAGGAGCCCTGGGAGGTGGAGGTGAGCATGAGGCTCAGCCCAATGCTCAGGGGCCTGGCCGATAAGGCGGTGCCAATAACCATGGGTCAGGGAACCTCAGGGGGGCTAAGATGCCAGAGTGCACCATCGGGCCTGGGCTTCTGACAGTCAGAGGCCAATCCCTGTGTCTGAGGCTCCTTTTATCTACCTTGTCAACAGACGGGTAGAACATATGGAATAAAAATGAGAAATATAGGGAACAGATGTTAAAATCAAACTGGTTGGGAATGCAAGTGATCAAACAAAGGAGGGAGGCTTAAGGCCACTGGTGTGTGTGCAGTTTTTCTCAGTTTCCTCTGTATTTCCCCTTCTGAGAGGATGAATATGTTCCAAGAAATGATCTTGATGAGGAGCGTGCCAATATGTGATGAAATTCTGAATTACTCATTGTATAACGACAGAATGGAATGATCAAAATTTTAATGTTTCCTTTTCTTTGATGTCTTCTGGTACTTGAGAAAAGAAAAGAAAAGAAAAAAATCACAGGGAGCACAGCCCTCACATCACAAAGTTCTGTTGCAGTCAGTGGGGTGTGGAGCCCTGGGTGGAGGAGTTGAGCAGGAAGACCCTCCTCTGCCCAGCCATCTGGATGACAGGGAGGTGGCTGCAACCACTGGTCAGGGAATTCCAGTGGGTCTCTAGTGTGGGAGCCCAACATCGGGCCAGGGTTCTGACAGTCAGAGGCCAATCCCTGTGTCTGAGGCTCCTTTTATCTACCCTGTGAACAGATGGGTAGAATGTATGGAATAAACATGAGTAATAGCAGGAACAGATTTTAAAATGAAAGTGGTTGGGAACGCTAGTGATCAAAGAAAGAGAGAGGCGTAAGGCCTATGGTATATGTGCAGTTTTTCTCGGTTTCCTCTTTCTTTCTCCTCCAAAGAGGATGACCATGTTCCAAGAAATGAACATGATGATGAACGTGCAAGTATGTGATGAAATTCTGAATTATTCATTGTATAACTGCAGAAAGAAATGATAAAAGTTTGAATGTTTCCTTTTCTTTGGTGTCTTCTGGTACTTAAGAAAAGAAAATAAAACAGGAAAATAGAAGAAAAAATCAATGGAACCACATACCCTCTGTCAGAGAGATCTATGGCAGTCAGTGGGAGGAGGAGCCCTAGGAAGTGGAGCTGAGCAGGATGCCCCGCCCAATGCCCAGCCTTCCAACAGAAAGTGTAGTGACAGCAACCGTGGTTCAGGGAACAACAGGTGGTCTCTGGTGACGGAGAGCACCTTTGGTCATGGGCTTCTGACAGGCAATGGCAATCCCTGTCCTGAGGCTCCTTTTATCTGCCTTGTCAACAGACAGGTAGAACGTATTAAATAAAAATGAGTAATAGACTGAACAGATGTTAAAATTAAAGTGGTTGGGAATGCTAGCAATCAAAGAAAGAGGGAGGCGTAAGGCCTATGATATGTGCGCAGTTTTTCTTAGTTTCCTCACTATTTCTCCTCCTGAGAGAATGAAAATGTTCCAACAAATGATCACGATGATGAACGTGCAAGTATGTAATGAAATTCTGAATTATTTGTGGTATAAAGGCAGAACGGAATTATCAAAATAGGAACGTTTCCTTTTCTTTGGTGTCTTCTGGTACTTGAGAAAAGAAAATTAAACAAGAAAATGAAAGAAAAAATCACAAGGACCACAAACCCTGTGTCACTAAAGTCTGTGTCAGTCAGGTGGGGAGGAGACCTGGTAGGTGGGTCTGTGTAGGAAGCCTCGCCCACTGCTCAATCGCCCTGCTGACAGGGCAGTGTAGTCAACCCTGGGTTAGGTAACACCAGGTGAGACCTGTAACTGGAGTGCACTATTGAGCTCGGGCTTCTGGCAAGCAGAGCCCAAACCGTGTGTCTGAGGCTCCTTTTATCTACCTTCTCAATAGACGGGAAGAACATATGGAATAAAAATGAGTAATAGAGGGAACAGATGATAAAATCAATATTGTTGGTTATGCTAGCAATCAAAGAAAGAGTGAGGCGTAAAGCCTTTGGTATGTGCATAATTTTTGACGATTTCCTCTCTATTTCTCCTCCTGAGAGTATGAAAATGTTCCAAGAAATTATCATGATGATGAACGTGCAAGTATGTGATGAAGTTCTGTATTACTTGTTGTATAATGGCAGAACGGAAAGATCATAGTTCAAATGCTTCCTTTTCTTTGGTTTATCCTGGTACTTCAGAAAAGAAAATAAAACAAGAAAATAAAAGAAAAAATCACAGGGTCCACACCCCATGCATCACAAAAATCTGTCGCAGTCAGTGGGTAGAGAAGCCCTGGGAAGTGGAGCTGAACAGAAGACCCCACCCACTGCCCAGCCACCCGGCCAACAGGGCGGTGATGGCAACAGTGGGTCAGGGAATACCAGGGGGCCTCTGGTGCCAGAGAGCACAATCGGTCCTGGGCTTCTGACCGGCAGATGGCATTCACTGTGTCTGAGGCTCCTTTTATCTACCTTGCAAACAGACGGGTAGAACGTATGGAATAAAAGTGAGTAATAGAGTTAACAGATGTTAAAATCAATGTGGTTGGGAATGCTAGCTATCAAAGAAAGAGGGAAGCGTAAGGACTATGGTATGTGTGCAGTTTTTCTCGGTTTCCTCTCTATTTCTCCTCCTGAGAGGATGACAATGTTCTAGGAAATGATCATGATGATGGACGTGCAAGTATGTGATGAATTATGAATTACTACTTTTATAATGGCAGAACGGAATGATCAAAGTGGGAATGTTTCCTTTTCTTTTGTGTCTGGTACCTGAGAAAAGAAAAGAAAATTAATGCAATAAATCACAGGGTCCACAGCACCTGTGTCACAAATGTCTGTCACAGTCAGTGTGAGAAGGAGCACTGGGAGGTGTAGCAGAGCAGGAGGCCCCCGCCCACTGTCCAGGCGACTGACTGACACTGTCCTGGCGGCAAATGCACTTCAGGGAAACTCAGGAGGGCTCTGGTGATGGATCACCCCATCAGGACCAGACTTCTGACAGGCAGAGGCCAATCTCTATGTCTGAGGCTCCATTTATCTACCTTGTGAAAGATGGGTAGAACGTATGGATCAAAAATCAATAATAGAAGGAACAGATATTAAAATCAATGTGGTTGGGATTGCTTACTATCAAAGAAGGGAGGAAGGCGTAAGGCCACTGGTAAGTGCTCAGTTTTTCTTGGTTTCCTCTTTGTTTCTCCTCCTGAGAGGATGAAAATATTCTAGGAAATGATCATGATGATGAACGTAGAAGTATGTGATGATATTCTGAATTGCTCATTGGATAACGGCAGAACAGAATGATCAAAATAGGTATGTTTCCTTTTCTTTGGTCTCATCTGGTACTTGAGAAAAGAAAATAAAACAAAGAAATAAAAGAAAAAATCACAAAACTACTAACCCTGCATCACAAAAGTCTGTCGCAGTTAGTGGGGGGAGGAGACATGGGAGGTGGAACTCAGCAGGAAGCCCCACCTACTACCCAGTCACCCGGGCGATTGGGTGGTGGTGGCTAGATTGGTTCTGGGAACACCAGTGGTGCTCTTGTGCCAGAGTGCACCTTGGAGCCCCAACTTCTGATGGGCAGGGGCCAATTCCTGTGTCTGAGGCTCCTTTTATCTACCTTGTCATCAGACGGGTAGTACGTATGGAATAAAATGAGTAAGGGAGGAAACAGATGTTAAAATCAATATGGTTGGGAATGTTTCGAGCAAAGAAAGAGGGAGGCGTAAGGCCTATATTATGTGCACAGTTTTTCTCCATGTCCTCTCTATTTAGCCTCCTGAGAGGATGAAAATGTTCCAAGAAATGATCATGATGATGGCCGTTCAAATATGTGATGAAATTCTGAATTGCTCATTGTATAACGGGAGAATGGAATTATCAAATAGGAATGCGTCCTTTTCTGTGGTGTCTTCTGGAACTTCAGGAAAAAAAAATAAGAAAATGAAAGAAAATAATCACAGGGACCACAGCCCTGTGTCACAGATGTCTGTCACAGTCAATGGGTGGAGGAGTCCTAAGAAGTGGAGCTGAGCAGGAGGCCCCACCATCTTCCCAGGTGCCCTTCTGATATGGTGGTGGCGGCAACCGAGTGTCAGGGAACCCCATGCATTCTCTGGTGCCAGAGTGCGCCATCAGGCCTGGAATTTTGACAGTAAGAGGCCAATCCCTGTTTCTGAGGCTCCTTTTATCTACCTTGACAAAAGACAGATAGAACGCATGTAATAAAAATGAGCAACAGAGGGAACAGATGTTGAAATCAATGTTGTTGGGAATTCTAGCGATCAAAGAAAAGAGGGAGGTGTAAGGCCTATGGTATGTGCACAGTTTTTTGTGGTATCCTTTCTATTTCCCTCTTCTGAGAGGATGAAAATGTTCCAAGAAATGATCATGATGATGGCCGTTCAAATATGTGATGAAATTCTAAATTACTCATTGTATGATGGCAGAATGCAATGATCAAAGTTGGAATGCTTCCTTTTCTTTGGTGCCTTCTGGTACTTGAGAAAAGAAAATAAAACAAGAAATAAAAGCAAAAATTCACAGTTACCACAGCCCTGTGTCACAAAGTTCTGTTGCAGTGTATGGGGGAGGGGCCCTAGAAGGTGGCACAGAGCAGCAGACCCCGCCCACTGCCCAGCCACCTGGGCAAAAGGGTGATAGTGGCAACCACGTGTCAGGGAACCCCAGGGGTCTCTGGTGCCAGAGTGCACCATCAGGCCCTTGCTTATGACAGGCAGAGGCCTATCCCTCAGTCTGAATCTCCTTTTATCTACCTTGTCAACAGACATGTAAACAAATGGAATAAAAATGAGTAAGAGGGAACAGATGTTAAAATCGATGTGGTTGGGAATGCTAGCGATCAAAGAAAGAGTGAGGCACAAGTCCTATGGTATGTGTACAGTTTTTCTCAGTTTCCTCTCTATTTCTCCTCCTGAGAGGATGAAAAAGTTCTAGGAAATGATCATGATGATGAACGTGCAAGCATGTGATGAAATTCTGAATTACTTGCTGTATAACGTCAAAACAGAATGATTAATGTTGGAATGTCTCCTTTTCTACAGTGTCTTCTGGTAATTGAAAACATAAAATTATATAAGAAAATGTATGAAAATATCACAGGGTCCACAGCCCCTGCGTCACAAAGGACTGTCGCAGTCAGTGGGATAAGAGGCCAGGGAGGTGGATCTGAGCAGGAGGCAATGCCCACAGCCAAGCTGCCTGGCCGAAAGTATGGTGCCAGCAACCGCAGTTCAGAGAACACCAGGGCGTCTCTGGTGCCCAAGCACATCACATCATTGGGTCCAGACTTCTGACAGACAGGGGCCAATCCTTGTGTCTGAGGCCCCTTTTATCTACCTTGTCAACACATGGGTAGAACGTATGGAATAAAAATGAGGAATAGAGGGATCAGATGTTAAAATCAAAGTAGTAGGGAATGCTGTTGATAAAGGAAAGAGGGATTCCTAAGGCATATAGTATGTGCACAGTTTTTCTCGGTTTCCTCTCTATTTCTCCTCCTGAGAGTATGAAAATGTTTTAAGAGATGATCATGATGATGAACGTGCAAGTAAGTGATGAAATTCTGAATTACTCATTGTGTAACGGCAGAATGGAATGATCAAAATACTTAAGATTCCTTTTCTTTGGTGTCTTCTGGTACATGAAAAAAGAAAATAAATCAAGAAAATAAAATTTAAAAATTGCATAGACCACAGCCCCTGCGTCACAAAGGTCTGTCAAAGTCAGTGGGGTGAGCCCTGGGAGGTGGTGCTGAGCAGGAGGCCTCGCCCACTCCCAAGATGTCCGGCCAACAGGTTGGAGGCTAAAACTGCGAGTCTGGGAAAACCAGGTGGACTCTGGTGCCGGAGAGAGCCATGGGGCCGGGAATTCTGACCAGCAGAGGCTAATCCCTGTGTCTGAGGCTCTTTTTATCTACCTTGTCATCAGACGGGTAGAACTTATGGAATAAAAATGAGTAACAGACGGAAGAGCTATTAAAATCAATGTGGTTGGTAATACTAGAGTTCAAAGAAAAGAGGGAAGCATAAGGCCTATGGTATGTTCGTAGTTTTTCTCAGTTTCCTCTCTATTTCTCCTGCTGAGAGGATGAAAATGTTCTAGGAACTGATCATGATGATGAAGGTGCAAGTATGTGATGAAATTCTGAATTACTCATGTAACAGTTAAACGGAATGATCAAAGTACGAATGATTCTCTTCTCTGGTGTCATCTAGTACTTGAGAAAAGAAAGTAAAATGAGAAAAAATCACAGGACCACAGCCACTGCATTACAAAGGTCTATCGGAGTCAGTGGGGGAGGAGCCCTGGGAGGGGATTCTGAGCAGGAGCACCTGACCATGCCCAGCCACCCAGCTGAAAGGGCGGTGGCAGCAACCCCAGTTCAGGAACACCAGGTTTGCTCTGGTGTCGGAGCACAACATCTTGCCTGGGCTTCTGACAGGCAGAGGCCAATCCCTGTGTCTGAGGCTCCTTTTATCTACCATGTCAACAGATGGTTAGAATGTATGGAATAAAAATGAGTAACAGATAGATGTTAAAATCAAAGCGGTTGGGAAAGCAAGTGATCAAAGAAAGTGGAAGGCATAAGGCCAATTGTATGTGAGCAGTTTTTCTCGGTTTCCTCTCTAGTTCTCCTCCTGAAAGGATGAAGATGTTCCAAAAAATGATCATGATGATGAACGTGCAAGTATGTGATGAAATTCTGGATTACTCATTGCATAATGGAAGAATGGACTTATCAAAATAAGAATGTTTCCTTTTCTTTGGTAACATCTGGTACTTGAGAAAAGAAAATAAAAAAAGAAAAGAAAAGAAAAATTCACAGGACCAGAGCCCATGCAACACAAAGGTCTGTCGCACACTGTGGGGGGAGGGATACTGGGAGGTGGAGCTAAGCAGGACGCCCTGCCCACTATCCAGCAACCCATCCGACAGGGCAGTGGCAGCAACTTCAGTTCAGGGAACACCAGGTTGGCTCTAGTGTCAGAGTGCACCATAGGGCCCGGACTTTTGACAGGCAGTTGCCAACCCCTGTGTCTGGGGCCCCTTTTATCTTCCTTGTCAACAGATCAGTAGAACGTATGGAATAAAAATGAGTAATAGAGGGAACAGAGGTTAACCTCAAAGTAGCAGGGAATGCTAGCGATCAAAGAAAGTGGGAGGCGTAAGGCCTATCGTATGTGCTCAGTTTTTCTCGGATTCCTCTCTGTTTCTCCTCCTGAGAGGATGAAAATGTTCCAAGAAATGATCATGATGATGAACGTGCAAGTATATGATGAAATTCTGAATTACTCGTTGTATAATGGCAGAACGGTATGATCAAAGTTGGAATGTTTCCTTTTCTTTGGTGTCTTCTGGTACTTGAGAAAAGAACATAAAACAAAAAATGAAAGAAAAAAATCAAAGGGTCCACAGCCCCTGCGTCACAAGTATCTTTCACAGTCAGTGATGGGAGGAGCCCTGGGAGGTGGTGCTGAGCAGGATGCCCCACCCTCTGCCCAGCAGCTCAGCTGACAGAGCTGTGGCAGCAACCAGGGGTCAGGGAACCCCAGGGGGTCTCTAGTGCCAGAGTGCACCATCAGGCTTGGGCTTCTGACAGGCAGAGGTCAATCCCTGTGTCTGAGGCTCCTTTTATTTACCTTGACAAGAGACGGGTAGAATGTATGGAATAAAAATGTGTAGTAGAGAGAACAGATGTTAAAATCAAAGTGATTGGGAATGTTACAGTTCAAAGAAAGAAGGAGGCATAAGGCCTATCGTATGTGTGCAGTTTTTCTTGGTTTCCACTCTATTTCTCCTCCTGAGAGGATGAAAATGTTCCAAGAAATGATCCTGATGATGAATACGCAAGTATGTTATGAAATTCTGAATTACTCGTTGTATACCGGCAGAAAGGAATGATCAAAATAGGAACGTTACCTATTCCATGGTGTCTTCAGGTACTTGAGAAAAGAAAATGAAAGAAAAATAACACAGGGACAACAACCCCTGCATCACAAAGTTCTGTCGCAGTCACTAGGGGAGGAGCCCTGGGATGTGGAGCAAAGCAGGAGGCACGGCCCACTGACCAACCGTTGGGTGGACAGGGTGGTGGCGGCCACCATGGGTCAGGGAAATCCAGGGGAATCTGGCACCAGAGCACACCATCTGGCCCAGGCTACTGATAGGTAGAGGCTAATCCCTGTGTCTGACGCTCCTTTAATCTACCTTGTCAACAGTCAGGTAGAATGTATGGAAAAAAATTAGTAATATAGGGACAGATGTTAAAATCAATGTGGTTGGGACTGCAAGTGATCAAAAAAAAAAGATGGGGCATAAGGTGTATGGTCTGTGCGCATGTTTTCTCGGTTTCCTCTATATTTTTCCCTCCTGAGAGGATGAAAATGTTCCAAGAAATGATCATGATGATGAACCTGCAAGTATGTGATGAAATTCTGAATTACTCATTGTATAACGGTGGAACTGAATGTTCAAAGTAGGCATGTTTCCTTTTCTTTGGTGTCTTCAGGTACTTGTGAAAAGAAAATGAAACAAAAAAATTAAAGAAAAAAATCACAGGGACTGCAGCCATTACATCACAAAGGTCTGTTGTAGTCAGTAAGGGGAGGAGCCCTGGGAGGTGGACCTGAGCCGGAGGCACCACCCACTGCCCATCCATCAAGCCAACAGGGCAGGGGTGGCAACCACAGGTCAGGTAAACCCTTGGGGTCTCTGGTGCCAGAGCACACTATCGGGCCCTGGCTTCTGACAGGCAGAGGACAATTCCTGTGTCTGAGGTTCCTTTTATCTACCTTCTCAACAGATGGGTAGAACGTATGGAATAAAAATGAGTAATAGAGGGAACAGATGTTAAAATCAAAGTGGTTGGAAATGCTTGTGATCCAAGAAAGAGGGAGGTGTAAGGCCTATGGTATGTGTGCAGTTTTTCTCGGTTTCGTCCCTATATCTCCTCCTGTGGGGATGAAAATGTTGTAAGAAATGATCATGAGGATGAATGCGCAAGTATGTGATGAAATTCTGAATTACTCGTTCTACAACAGCAGCATGGAATGATCAAAATAAGAATGTTTCCTTTTCTTTGGTGTCACATGGTATTTGAGAAAAGAAAATAAAATGAGGATACAAAATAAAAAATCACAGGACCACAGCCCCTGCGTCAAAAAGGTCTGTGGCAGTCAGTGGGGTGAGAAGCCTTGGGAGGTGGAGCTGAAGAAGAGGCACCGCCCACTGCCTAACCGCCCAGCCAACAGGGCGGGGGAGGCAACTGCGGGTGAGGGAACACCAGATGGGCTCCAGTGTCGGAGCACACAATCGGACCCAGGCTTCTGACAGGCAGAGGCCAATCTGTGGGTCTCAGACTCCTTATATCAACCTTGACAACAGACGGGTAGAATGTATGATATAAAAATGAGTAATAGAGGGAACAGATGTTAAAATCAAAGTGGTTGTGGATGATAGCAATCAAAGAAAGAGGGAGAAAAAAGGCCTATGTTATGTGCGCCATTTATCTCGGTTTGCTATCTATTTCTCCTCCGGAGATGATGAAAATGTTCCAAGAAATTATCATGATGAACTTTTAAGTATGTGATGAAATTCTCAATTTCTCGTTGTATAACAGCAGAATGGAATGATCAAAGTTGGAATGTTTCCCTTTCTTTGGTGTCTTCTGGTACTTGAGAAAAGAAAATAAAACAAGAAAATAAAAGATAAATATCACATGACCACAGACCCAGGGTCACAAAGGTCGGTTGCTGTCAGTGATGGGGGGTCCTGGGAGGTGGAGCTGAGTAGAAGGCCCCACACAATACCCAGCCACCGTGCCAACAGGGTGGTTTCCACACCCGCTTGTGAGATAACACCAGGTGGGCTCTGGTGCTGTAGCACACCATCAGGCCTGGGGTTCTGACAAGCTGAAGCCAATCCCTGTGTCTGAGGCAAGTTTTATCTACCTTGTCAACAGATGGGTAGAACATATGGAATAAAAATGAGTAACAGAGGGAACAGATGTTAAAATCAAAGTGGTTGGGAATGCTAGTGATCAAAGAAAGCAGAAGGCTTAAGACCTATGGTATGCATGCAGTTTCTCATGGTATCCTCTCTATTTGTCCTCCTGAGAGAATGAAAATGTTCCAAGAAATGATCATGATGATGAACGTGCAAGTATGTGATGAAATTCTGAACTACTCATTGTGTAATGGCAGATCGGAATGATCAAAATAAGGTTTTCTTTTCTTTTGTGTCTTCTGCTACTTGAGAAAAGTAAATAAAACAAGAAAATAAACGAAAAAAATCACAGGGATCAGAGCCCCTGCGTCACAAAGGTCTGTCGCAGTCAGTGGGTGGATGAGCCCGGGGAGGGGTGCTGAGCAGGAGGCATTGCCCAATGCAGAGCCACCTGGCTGACAGGGCAATAGCAGCAACCGAGGTTCAGGGAACACCAGGAGGGCTCTGTTGCTGGAGCGCCCCATTGGACCTTGCCTTCTGACAGGCAGGAACCAATCCCTGTGTCTGAGGCTACTTTTATCTATCTTGTCAACAGAGGGGTAGAGCGTATGGAATAAAAATGAGTAATAGAGGGAACAGATGTTAAAATCAATGTTGTTGGGAATGTTAGTGACCAAAAAATAGAGGGAGGCATAAGGCCTATGTTATGTGTGTAGTTTTTCTCGATTTCCTCTCTATTTCTCCTCCTGAGAGGATGAAAATGTTCTAGAAAATGATCATGATGATGAACGTGTAAGTACGTGAAAAATTCTGAATTACTCATTGTATAATGGCAGAATGGTATAATCAAAATAGGTAAGTTTAATTTTCTTTGGTGTCTTCTGGTACTTGAGAAAAGAAAATGAAAGAAAAAAATCACGGGGACCATAGTCCCTGCTTCATATAGGTCTGTAGCCATCATTGGGGGGAGGAGACATAGGATGTGTAACTGAGCAGGAGGACCCCCCCACTCAGCCTCCTGGCAGACATGGTGGTGGTGGCAACTGCGGGTGTGGGAACACACCAGGTGGGTTCTGATGCCGTAGTGCACCATCGAACACTGGCTTCGGACAGGTGAAGCCCAATCCCGTGTGAGGCTCCTTATATCTACCTTGTCAACAGATGGGTAGAACATTAGGAGTATAAATGAGTAATAGAGGCAACAGATGTTAAAATCAAATTGGTTGGGAATGCTAACGATCCAAGAAAGAGGGAGGTATAAGGCGTATGGTATGTGTGCAGTTTTTCTCGGTTTCCTCTCTATTTCTCCTCCTGTAAGGATGAAAATGTTCTAAGAAATGACCATGAAGATGAAAGTGCAAGTATGTGATGAAATTCTGAATTACTCGTTGTATAACAGCAGCACAGAATGATCAAAATAAGAATGTTTCCTTTTATTTTGTGTCACATGGTACTTGAGAAAAGAAAATAAAACAAGGAAATAAAAGAAAAAATGACAGTACCACAGCCGCTGCATCACAAAGGTCTGTGGCAGTCAGTGGGGAGAGGAGCCCTGTGAGGTGGAGCTGAAGAGGAGGCACCACCTACTGCCTAGCCACCGAGCCAACAGGGCGGTGGCAGCAACCATGGATGAGAGTATACCAGGTGGGCTCTGGTGCCGGAGCACACCATTGGGTCCAGGCTTCTGACAGGCAGAGTAAAATCCCTGTGTCTGAGGCTCTTTTTATCTACCTTGTCAACAGACGGGTAGAACGTATGTAATAAAAATGAGTAACAGAGGGAACACATGTTAAAATCAAAGTAGTTGGGAATGCATGTGATCCAAGAAAGACTGAGGCATAAGACCTTTGTATGTGCACAATTTTTTCTCGGTTTCCTCTTTATTTCTATGCCTGAGAGGATGAAAATATTCCAAGAAATGATCATGATGATTAAAGTGCAAGTATGTGATAAAATTCTGAATTACTCTTTATGTAATGACAGAACGGAATGATCCAAGTACAAATGTTGCTTTTCTTTGGTTCTTCTAGTACTTGAGAAAAAACAATAAAAGAAAAAAATCACAGGGGCCACAGCCCCTGCATCTCAAATGTCTGTCAGTCAGTGGGGGGAGGAGCCCTGAGATGTGGAGGTGAGCTGGAGGCCCTGCCCAGTGCACAGCAGTCCGATTGAAAGAGCAGTGGCAGGAACCGCAATTCAGGGAACACAAGGTTCGCTCTGGTGCCGGACCTCGCCATTGGGCCCAGTCTTCTGACACGCAAAGGCAAATCCATCAGACTGAGGCTCCTTTTGTCTACCTTGTCAACAGAGGGGTAGAACGTATGTAATAAAAATGAGTAATAGATGGAACAGATGTTAAAATCAATTTGGTTGGAAATGCGAGCAATCACAGAAAAGAGGGATGTGTAAGGCCTATGGTATGTGTACAGTTTTTCTCATTTTCCTCTCTATTTCTCTTCCTGAGAGAAAGAAAATGCTCTCAGAAAAGATCATGATGATGAATGTGCAAGTATGTGATGAAATCCTATATTACTTGGTGTATAATGTCAGAATGGAATGATAAAAATAAGAATGTTTCCTTTTCTTTGGTGTTATCTGGTACTTCAGAAAAAAATAACACAAGAAAATAACAGAGAGAAATCACAGGGACCATAGTCCCTGCGTAACAAAGGTCTGTCGCAGTCAGCAGGGGGAGGTGCCCTGGGAGATGTAGCTGAGCAGGATGCCCCGACCACTGGCCAGAAACCCGGCCGAAATGGCAATGGCAACAACCTCGGTTCAGGGAACACCAGTGGGGCTCTCGTGCCAGATCGCACCATTGGGCCAGGGCTTCTGACAGGCAGAGGCCCATCCCTGTGTCTGAGGCTCCTTTAACCACCTTGTCAACAAACAGGTAGAACATATGGAATGAAAATGAGTAGTGGGGGGAAGAGATGTGAAAATCAAAGTGGGTGGGAATGGTAGTGATCAAAGAAAGAGGTGAGGCATAATGCCTATGGAATGTGTGAAGTTTTTCTCGGTTTCCTCTCTATTTCTCCTCCTGAGAGGATGAAAATGTTCCAAGAAATGACCATGAAGATGAATGTGCAAGTATGTGATGAAATTCTGAATTAAATTTTGTATAACGGCAGAGTGGAATGATCAAAACTACAATGTTTCCTTTTCTTTGTGTCATCTGGTACTTGAGAAAATAAAATAAAACAAGAACGTGAAAGAAAAAAATCACAGGGACCACAGGCCCTGTGCCACAAAGGTCTGTCAAGGTCAGAGTGGGGAGGAGCCCTGAGAGGTGGAGCTGAGCAAGAGGCCCCGCCCACTGCCAGGGTGCCCAGGCGACAATGCAGTGGTGGCAACCATGGGTCAGGGAACCCAAGTGTGCTATGGTGCTGCAGCGAACTATTGGGGAGGTCTATCAGGCAGAGGCCAATCCCTGTGTCTGAGGCTCTTTTGATCTTCCTTGTCAGCATACTCATGGAACATATGGAATAAAAATGAGTACTAGAGAGTACAGATGTTAAAATCTATGTGGTTGGGAATTCTAGCGATTACAGAAAGATTGAGGCATAAGGCCTATGGTATGTGCACAGTTTTTCTCGGTTTCCTCTCTAGTTCTCCTCCTGAGAGGATGAAAATGTTCCAAGAAATGATTATGATGATGAAAGTGCAAGTATGTGATGAAATCTGGATTACTCATTGTATAACGGCAGAACAGAATGATCAAAATAGGAATGTTTCCCTTTTTTGGTGTCTTGTGGTACTTGAGAAAAGAAAATAACACATGAAAATGAAAGAAAAATATCACAGGGTCTACAGGAATTGCATCACAAAAGTCCATCACACTGAGGCGGGGAGAAGCCCTGGGGGGTGGGTCTGATCAGGAGACCCTGCCCCCTGCCCAAAAGCCCAGCAGAAATGATGGTGGCATCCATCGCATTTCAGGGAACACCAGGTGGGCTCTGGTGCTGGAGCCCACCATCGGGCTTAGGCTTCTGACATGCAGAGGCCAATCCCTGTTTCTGAGACTCCTTTTATCTTCCTTGTCAACAGACGGGTAGAACATATGGAATAAAAATGAGTAATAGAGGGAGCAGAGGTTATAATCAATGTGGTTGGGAATGCTAGTGATCAAAGAAATTGGGAGGCATATGGCCTATGGTACGTGCATAGTTTTTCTCGGTTTCCTCTCTATTTCTCCTCCTGAGAGGTTAAAAATGTTCCAAGAAATGATCATGATGATGAACGTGCAAGTATGTAATGAAATTCTGAAGTACTCGTTGTATGACAGCAGAACAGAATGATCAAAGTTGGAATGTTTCCTTTTCTTTGGTGTCTTCTTGCACTTGAGAAAAGAATATAAAACAAGAAAATAAAATAAAAAATCACAGGGACCACAGCCCATGCATCACAAAGTTCTTAGCAGTCATTGGTGTTGAGCCCTGGGAGGTGGTGCTGAGCAGGAGGCCCTTCCACAGCCCAGACCTCCAGCCAAGAGGGCTGTGTCAGCAACCGTGGATCAGGATACAACAGGTTGGGTCTGGTGCCGGAGTGCCCAATCGATTCCTGGCTTCTGACAGGCAGAGGCCAAATCCTGTCTCTGAGTCTCCTTTTATCTACCTTGTCAACAAACGGGTAGAACTTATGGAATAAAAATGAGTAATAGAGGGAAAAGATATTAAAATCAGTGTGGTTGAGTGGGCTAGTGATCAAAGAAAAGAGGGAGGCCTAAAGTCCCTGGTATGTGAGCAGTTTTTCTCGGTTTCCTCTCTATTTCTCCTCCTGAGAGGATGAAAATGTTCCAAGAAATGACCACGATGATGAAGGTCCAAGTATGTGATGAAATTCTGAATTACTCGTTATACTGGCAGAATGGAACAATCAAAACAGTTATATTTCCTTTTCTTTGGTTTCTTCAGGTACTTGAAAAAAGAAAACAAAAGAAGAAAATGAAAGAAAAAAATCACAGGGTCCACAGCCCATCACAAAGGTCTGTCAGTCAGGTGGGGAGGAACCTTGGGAGGTGGGTCTGAGCTGAAGGCCCCGCCCACTGCCAAAGCACCCAACTGATAGGGCTGTGGTGGAAACCATGCATCAGGGAACCCAAGGGTACTATGGTGCCAGAGTGCACTATCGGGGTGGCTTCTGACAGGCAGAGGCCAATCCCTGGTTCTGAAGCTCCTTTTATTGTCCTTGTCAGCAGACTGGTAGAACGTATGGAATAAAAATGGGTAAGAGAGGGTACAGATGTTAAAAACAATGTCGTTGGGAATGCTAGCAATCACAGAAAGAGTGAGGTGTAAGGCCTATGGTATGCATGCAGTTTTTCTCAGTTTCCTCTCTTGTTCTCCTCCTGAGAGAATAAAAATGTTCCAACAAATGATCATGATGATGAACGTGCAAGTATGTGATGAAATGCTGGATTACTCATTGTATAATGGCAGAATGGAATGATCAAAGTTGGAATGTTTCCTTTTCTTTGGTGTCTTTTGGTACTTGAGAAAAGAAAAGAAAACAAGAAAATGAAAGAAAAAATCACAGGGACCACAGTCTCTGCATCATTAAGGTCTTCACAGTCAGGTGGACAGGATCCCTGGCAGGAGGGTCTGAACAGGAGGCCCTGCCCACTGCCCAGCAGCCCAGCTGTAACTGCGGTGGTGGCAACCATGGTTCAGGGAACACCAGGGGTGTTCTGGTGCCGGAGTGCACCATTGGGCTCGGGTTTCTGACAGGGAGAGGAGAATCCCTGTGTATGAGGATCCTTTTATATAGCTTCTCAAGAGATGGGTAGAATGTATGAAATAAAAATAAGTAATAGAGAGAACAGGTGTTAAAATCAATGTGGTTGGGAATGCTAGCAATCAAAGAAAAGAGGGAAGCATAAAGCCTACGGTATGTGCACAGTTTTTCTCGGTTTATTCTCTATTTCTGCTACTAAGAGGATGAAAATGTTCCAAGAAACGGTCATGATGATGAACATGCAAGATTGTGATGAAATTCTGAATTACTCATTGTGTAACAGCAGAACGGAATGATCAAAGTACAAATGTTTCCTTTTGTTTGGTGTTTCTTGTACTTGAGAAAAGAAAATAAAACAAAAAAATAAAAGAAAAAAATCACAGGTCCACAGCCCCTGCATCACAAAGGTCTGTAGCAGTCAGTGGGAGGAGGAGCACTGGGAGGTATAGCTATGCAGGTGCCCACGACAACTGAGCAGCCGCCTGGCCAAAAGGGGGTTGACAGGAACCACGGTTCAGGGAACAATAGGGGGGCTCTGGTGCTGGAGTGCACCTTCAAGATCGAGCTTCTGACAGGCAGAGGCCAATCCCTTTGTCTGAGGCTCCTTTTATCTACATTGTCAACAGACGGGTAGAACGTATGTGATAAAAATGAGTAATAGAGGGAACAGATGTCAAAATCAATGTGGTTGGGAATGCTTGTGGTCCAAGAAATGATGGAGGCGTACGTCCTATTGTATGTGCGCAATTTTTCCCGTTTTTCTCTCTATTTCTCCTCTTGAGAGGATGAAAATGTTCCAAGAAATGATCATGACGATGAATGTGCAACTCTGTGATGAAATTCTGAATTACTCGTTACACAACGGAAGAACAGAATTAACAGAATAAGAATGTTTCCTTTTCTTTGGTGACATCTGGTACTTGAGAAAAGAAAATAAAAGAAAAAATTACAGGACCACAGCCCTTGTGACACAAAGTTCTTTTGTAGTCAGTGGGGGGAGGAGCACTGGGAGGTGCAGTTGAGCAGGATGCCCTGTCCTCTGTCCAGCAACCCATCCAATAGGGCAATGGCTGCAGCCACGTTTCAGGGAATACCAGGTTGGCTCTAGTGTATGAGTGCACCATTGGGCTGGGGCTTCTGACAAACAGTTGTCAATCCCTTGTCTGAGGGTCCTTTTATCTACCTTGTCAACAGACGGGTAAAACATATGGAATAAAAATGAGTAATAGAGGGTACAGATGTTAAACCCAAAGTGGCTGGAAATGCTAGCGATCAGAGAAAGTGGGAGGCATAAGGCCTATGGTATGTGCACAGTTTTTCTCGGTTTCCTCTCTATTTCTCCTCCTGAGAGGATAAAAATGTTCCAAGAAATGATCATGATGATGAACGTGCAAGTATGTAATGAAATTCTGAATTACCCATTGTGTAACGGCAGAACGGAATGATCAAAGTTGGAATGTTTCCTTTTCTTTGGTGTCTTCTGGTAGATGAGAAAAGAAAATAAAACTAGAACATAAAAGAATAAAATCACTGGGACCAAGGCCCATGCATCACAAAGGTATGTCACAGTCTGTGGGGCAAGAAGCCCTGGGAGGTGGAGCTGATCATGAGGCCCCGCCAACTGTCCATCAGCCCAGCCGACATAGCGGTGGTGGTAACAGCATGTAAGGGAACACCAGGAGGGCTCTGGTGTGTAGTCCACCATCGGGCCTGGGCTTCTGACAGTCAGAGGCCAATCTCTGTGTCTGAGGCTCCTTTTATCTACCTTGTCAACAGAAGGGTAGAAAGTATGGAATAAATATGAATAATAGAGAGAAAAGATGTAAAAATCAATGTGGTTGGAATGTTAGCAATCATAGAAAAGAGGGAGGTGTAAGGGCTCTGGTATGTGCACAGTTTTTCTCGGTTTCCTCCCTCTTCCTCCTCCTGAGAGGATGAAAATGTTCCAAGAAATGATCATGATGATGAACATGCAACCATGTGATGAAATTCTGAATTACTTGTACAACGGCAGAAGGGAATCATCAAAATAGGAATGTTTCCTTTTCTTTGGTGTCTTCTGATACTTGAGAAAAGAACATAAAATAAGAAATTGAAAAAAATTCACAGGTTCCACAGGCCCTGTGTCACAAAGATCTGTCACAGTCAGGTGGGGAAGAGCCTTGGGCAGTGTTTCTGAGCAGGAGGTCCCGTCCTCTACCCAGCTATGTGACTGACAGTCCATTGATGGCAACTGTGGCTCAGGGAACAACAGGGGAGCTCTGGTGGCAGAGTGCACCATCGGGCCTTGACTTCTGACAGGCAGATGCCAATCCCTGTAACTGAGGCTCCTTTTATCTACCTTGTCAAAGACAATTAGAACGGGTGAAGTAAAAATGAGTAATAGAGGGAACAGATGCCCAAATCAAAGTGGTTGGGAATGCTAACAATCAAAGAAAGAGGGAGGCGCAAGGCCTATGGTATGTGTGCAGGTTTTTTCAGTTTCCTCTCTATTTCTGCTCCTGAGAGGATGAATGTGTTCCAAGAAATAATCATGATGACGAGCGTGCAAGTATCTGATGAAATTCTGAATTACTCATTGTGTAACAGAAGAACGGAATGATCAAAATAAGAGTGTTTCCTTTTGTTTGGTGTCATCTGGTACTTGAGAAAAGAAAATAAAGCAAGAAAATGAAAGAAAAAATCGCAAAGATCTCATCCCCTGCCTCACAAATTTCTGTCACAGGCAGGTGGGGAGGAGCACTGGGAGGTTGGTCTGAGAGGGAGGCCCATCCCACTGCCGAGCTGACAGGCTGACAGGGTGGTGGCAGCAGTCGCAGTTCAGGGAAAAGCAGGTGAGCTCTGGTGCCAGACCGTGTCATCAGGCCTGGGCTTCTGACAGGCAAGAGTTCAACCCTGTGTCTGGGTCTTCTTTCCTCTACCATTACAACAGACTGGTTGAATGTATGGAATAAAAATGAGTAAGAGAGGTAACAGATGTTAAAATCAATGTGGTTGGGAATGCTAGCAATCAAAGAAAAGACTGAGGCAAATGACTTATGGTATGTGCACAGTTTTTCTCTGTTTCCTCTCTATTTTTCCTACTGAGAGGATGAAAATATTCCAAGAAATGATAATGATGATGAACCTGCAAGTATGTGATGAAACTCTGAATTACTCCTTGTATAACGGCAGAATGGAATGATCAAAGTTGGAATGTTTCCTTCTCTTTGTTGTCTTGTGGAACTTGAGATAAGAAAATAAAGCAAGAAATAAAGGAAAATATCAGAGGGACCACAGCCCCTGCATCACAAATGTCTGTTGCAGTCAGTAGGATGAGGAACCCTGGGATGCTTAGCTGAGCAGGATGCCCTGCCCATGGCCCAGCCGCCTGGCCAAAAGGATGGTGGCAGTAACGGCAGTTCAGGGAAGAACAGTAGGGCTCTGGTGCTGGAGCACACCTTCGGGTCCGGGCTTCTGACAGACAGAGGCCAATCCCTGTGCCTGAGGCTCCTTTTACCTACCTTCTCAACAGACGGGTAGAATGTATGAAATAAAAATGAGTAATAGATGGAACAATTGTTAAAATCAAAGTTATTGGGAATGTTAGCACTCAAAGAAAGAGGGAGGTGTGAGAGCAATGGTATGTGCACAGTTTTTCTCGGATTCTTCCCTATTTCTCTTCCTGAGAGGATGAATGTTCCAAGAAATGATCATGATGATGAATATGCAAGTATGTGATGAAATTCTGAATTACTTGTTGTATAACAGAACCATCAAAGTTGTAATGTTTCCTTTTCTTTGGTGTCTTCTGGTACTTGAGAAAAGAAAATACGACAAGAAAATAAAAGAAAAAAATCACAGGGACCACAGACCTGCGTGGAAAAGTCTGTTGCAGTCAGTGAGGGATGGATCTCTGTTGGTGGAGCTGAGCAGGAGGCACTGCCCACTACCAAGCCACCCGGCCGAATATGGGGTGGTGACAACTGTGGATCAGGGAACACGTCCCTGATGATGAACGTGCAAGAATGTGATGAAATTCTGAATTACTCGTTGTGCAATGGCAGAAAAGAATGATCAAAGCATGAACGTTTCCTTTTCTTTGGTGTCTTCTGGTTCTTGCAAAAAGAAAATAAAACAACAAAAAAAAAGAAAAAAATCACTGGTACCACAGACCCTGCATCGAAAAGGTCTGTGGCAGTCAGTAGGATAAGGAGCCCTGGGATGTGGGGCTTAGAAACAGGCCCGGCCCACTTCCCAGCCTACTGGCTGAAAGGGCACTGGTAGCAACCATGCATCAGGAAAAAACCAGGGTGCTCTGGTGCCTGAGCACCCCATGGGGCCCAGGCTTCTGACAGGCAGAGGCCAATCCTTGATTCTTAGGCTCCATTTATCTATCTTGTCAACAGATGGGAAAAATGTATGGAACAAATTGAGTAATAGAGGGAACTGATGTTAAAATCAAAGTGGTTGGGAATGTTAGTGATCAAGAAAGAGGGAGGCATAATGCCTCTTCTATGTGCACAGTTTTTCTCGGTTTCCTCTCTATTTCTCCTCCTGAGATGTTGAAAATGTTCTTGGAAATGATCATGATGATGAATGTGCAACTATGTGATGAAATTCTGAATTACTCGTTGAATAATGGCAGAAGGGAATGATAAAACTAGGAATGTTTCCTTTTCTTTGGTGTCTTCTGGTATTGACAAAAGTAAATAAAAGAAAAAAAATCTCAGGGTCCACAGTCCCTGCATCACATAGGTCTGTCACATTCAGTGGGGTGAGGATCCCTGGGATGTGGGTCTGAGCAGAAGGCACTGCACACTGTCCAGCCGCCTGGCCAAAAGTGCAGTTGCAGCAACCGTTGTTCAGGAAAGAACAGGAGGTCTCTAGTGCAGGAGTGCACCTTCGGATCTGGGCTTCAGAAAGGCAAAGGCTAATCCCTGTCTGTGAGGCTCCTTTTATCTACCTTGGTTACAGATGGGTAGAACGTATGGAATTAAATTGAGTAATAGAGGAAAAGATGTTAAAATCAATGTGGATGGGAGTGATAGTGATCAAAGACTGGAGGGAGGTGTAAGGTCTCTGGTATGTGTGCAGTTTTTCTCAGTTTCCTCTCTATTTCTCCTCTGGAGAGGATGAAAATGTTCCAAGAAATGATCATGATGATGAACGTGCAAGCATGTGACGAAATCCTGAATTACTCATTGTGTAACATCAGAACGAAATGATCAAAATAGGAATGTCTCCTTTACTTTAGTGTCTTCTGGTACTTGAGAAAAAAATAAAACAAGAAAATGAAAGAAAAAATCACAGGAACCACAGCCCCTGCATCAGAAAGGTCTGTTACTGTCAGGTGGGGAATAGCCCTGGGAAGTGGGTCTGACATGGAGACCCCGCCCACTGCCCAGAAGCCTGGCTGACAGGGCGATGGCAGTGACAATGGTTCAGGGAACACCGGGTGTGTTCTGGTGCCAGAACGCACCATTGGGCCTGGGCTTCTGACAGGCAGAAGTCAATCCCTGTGCTGATGTACCTTTTATCTTCCCTGTCAACAGACCAGTAGAACATATTGAATAAAAATGAGTAATAGAGGGAACAGATGTTAAAATCAAAATGGTTGGGAATGCTTGTGATCAAAGGAAGAAAGAGGCTTAAGGTCTATGGCATGTGCACAGTTTTTCTCGGTTTCCTCTCTATTTCTCCTCCTGAGAGGATGAAAGTGTTCTAGGAGACGATCATGATGACTAATGTACAAGTGTGTGATGAAATTCTTAAATACTCGTTATATAACGGCAGAATGGAATGATCAAAATAAGAATGTTTCCTTTTCTTCGTTGTCTTCTGGTACTTTAGAAAAGAAAAAAAACAAGAGAAAATAAAAGAAAAATATCACAGAGAGAACAGCCCCTGCATCACAAAGGTCTGTCACTGTCAGGTGGGGAGTAGCCCTGGGAGCTGGGTCTGAGCAAGAGGCCCCATCCACTGCCCAGCCACTGTGGTGACATGGCAGTTACAGCAACCGCAGTTGAGGGAACAGCAAGGGGGGCTGTGGTGTGGGAGTGCTGCACCAGGCCTGGGATTCTGACAGGCAAAGGCCAATCCCTATTTCTGAGGTTCCTTTTATCTACCTTGTCAACAGATGGGTAGAACGTATGGAATAAAAATCAGCAATAGAGGGAACAGAGGGTAAAATCAATGTTGGGAATGCTAGTGATCAAAGAAACAGGAAGGCGTAAGGCCTATGGTATGTGCGCAGTATTTCTTGGTTTCCTCTCTTTTTCCCCTCCTGAGAGGATGAAAATGTTCCAACAAATGTTCATGATGAAGAACTTGCAAGTACGTGATGAAATTCTGAATTGATTTTGTATAATGGCAGAACGGAATGATCAAAATAGGAATGTTTCCTTTTCTTTGGTGTCTTCTGGTACTTGAAAAAAGAAAGTAAAACCAGAAAATGAAAGAAAAAATCACAGGGGCCATAGTCCCTGCATCACAAAGGTCTGTCACAGCCAGTTGGGGAGGAATCCTGGGAGGTGGGTCTGAGCAGGAGGCCCCGGCCACAGCCGAGCAACCCAGACGCAGGTTGGTGGCGGGAACTGCGCTTCAGGGAATCCTAGGGATCTCTGGTGGCAGAGCACACCATCGGGCCCAGGCTTCTGACTGGCAGATGCCAATCCCTGTGTCTGAGGCTGCTTTTATCCCCCTTGTCAACAGACGGGTAGAATATATGGAATAAAAATGAGTAATAGAGGGAACAGATCACAAAATCAATGTGGTTGGGAATGCTAGCGATCCAAGAAAGAGTGAGGCATAAGCCCTATGTTATGTGTACAGTATTTCTCGGTTTCCTCTCTATTTCTCCTCTGGAGAGGATGAAAATGTTCCAAGAAATGATGATGATGATCAACGTGCAAAAATGTGATGAAATTCTGAATTGCTGCTTGTGTAACGGCAGAACGGATTGAGCAAAGTACGAATGTTTCCTTTTCTTTGGTGTCTTCTGTTACTTGAGAAAAGAAAATAAAACAATAAAATCGAAGAAAAAGTCACAGGGACCACAGCCCTTGCATCACAAAGGTCTGTCACATTCACCTGGGTAGGACCCCTGGAAGATGTGTCTGAGCAGGATGCGACGCCAACTGCCCACGCACCCACCTGAAAGTGCAGTGGTGGCAACCACAGTTCAGGGAACCCCAGGGGTCTCTGCTGTTGGAGCGCACCATCAGGCTTGGGATACTGATAGGCAGAGGCCAATCCATGTGCCTGAGGCTCCTTTTATCTACCTTGTCAACAGACGGGTACAACATTTGGAATAAAAATGAGTAGTAGAGGGAACAGATGTTAAAATCAAAGTGGATGGGAAAGCTAGCATTCAAAGAAAGAGTGAGGAGTATGGCCTATGATATGTGAGCAGTTTTTCTCAGTTCCCTCTCTATTTCTATGCCTGAGAGGATGAAAATGTTCCAAGAAATGATCATGATGATGAATGTGCAAGCATGTGATGAAGTTCAGAATTACTCGTTGTATTACAGCAGAACGGAATGATCAAAGTTGGAACGTTTCCTTTTGTTTGGTGTCTTCTGGTACTTGAGGAAGTAAAAAAAACAGGAAAATTAAAGAAAAAACTCACAGGGTCCAAAGCCCTTGCATCACAAAAGTCTGTCACAGTTTGTGGGGAGAGGAGACCAGGGAGTTTGAACGGAGCAGGAGGCCCCGCCAACTACCCAGCTGATAGGCTGACAGGGCGGTGTCGGCAACCATGGTTCAGTGAAACCCTGGGGTGCTCTGGTGGCAGAGCACACCATCGGGCCTGGGCTTCTGACAGACAGAGACCAATCCCTGTCTCTGAGGCTCTTTTATCTACTTTGTGAACAGATGGGTAGAACGAATGGAATAAAAATGAGTAATAGAGGGAAGAGATGTCAAAATCGATGTGGTTAGGGCGGCTGCCATGGCTCAGCAGGCAAAGCTCCGACCTGCCATGCTGGAGGTCTGGAGTTCGATCCCAGGTGCCTCCTGCCCATATGCAAAAAAAATAAAAATAAAAATAAAAAAAAAATCGATGTGGTTGGGAATACTAGTGATCCAAGAAAGAGTGAGGCATAAGGCCTATGGTGTGTGCGCAGTTTTCCTCGGTTTCCTCTCCATTTTTCCTCCTGAGAGGATGAAAATGTTCCAAGAAATGATCATGATGATGAACGTGCAAGTATGTAATGAAATTCTGAACTACTCATTGTGTAATGACAGATTGGAATGATCAAAGTATGAATGTTTGCTTTACTTTTGTGTCTTCTGGTACTTGAGAAAAGAAAATAAAAGAAATAAATCACAGATACCACAGTCCCTGCATCACGAAGGTCTGTCACAGTCAGTGAGGACAGGAGCCATGGAAAGTGGAGCTGAGCTGGAGGCACAACCCCCTGCCCTGCCCCCAGCTGACAGTGCTGCAGCGGCAACCGTCATTCAGGGAACACAAGGTGGGCTCTGGTGCCAGACCGCACCATCAGCCCAGGCTTCTGACAGGCAGAGGCCAATCCCTGTCTGTGAGGCTCCTTTTATCTACTTTGTCAACAGACGGGTAGAATGTATGGAATAAAAATGAGTAATAGAGAGAAGAGGTGTCAAAATTGATGTGGTTGGGAATACTAGCAATCCAAGAAAGAGGGAGGCATAAGGCCTATGGTATGTGGACAGTTTTTCTGTTTCCACTCTTTTTCTCCTCCTGAGGGTATGAAAATATTCCAGGAAACGATCATGATGATGAACGTGGGAGTATGTGATGAAATTCTGAATTACTCGTTCTGTAACAGCAGAATGGAATGATCAAAGTACGAATGTTTACTTTTCTTTGGTGTTTTCTGGTACTTGTGAAAAGATAATAAAACAAGAAAATAAAAGAAAAAAATCACAGGGAACACAGCCCCTGGGTCACAAAGGTCTGTCGTAGTCAGTTCGGTGAGGAGCCATGGGATGTGGAGCTGAACAGTATTCCCTGCCCACTTCTCAGACACCTGGCCGAAATTGCGGTGGTGGCAACGGTGGTTCAGGGAAAAACATGGGGGCGCTGGAGCCCAAGCGAACCATTGGGTCTGGGCTTCTGACAAGCAGAGGAAAACCCCTTGTCTGAGGCTTCTTTAATCTTTCTTGTCAACAGACGGGTAGAACGTATTGAATAAAAATGAGTAATAGAGGAACAGAAGTCAAAATCAATGTTGTTGGTTATGCTAGTGATCCAAGAAAGGGTGAGCCATAAGGCCAATGGTATGTGCGCCATTTTTTCCGTTTCCTCTCTATTTCTCCTCCTGAGATGATGAAAATGTACCAAGAAATGATCATGATGATGAACGTGCAAGTATGTGATGTAATTCTGAACTACTCGTTGTATAAAGGCAGATCAGAATGATCGAAATAGTAATGTTTCCTTTTCTTTGGTGTCTTCTGGTTCTTGTGAAAAGAAAATAATAGAAAAAAATCTCAGGGACCAGACACCCTGCATCACAAAGGTCAGTCACAATCAATGGGGGGAGGAGCCCTGGGAGGTGGAGCTGAGCTGGAGGCCCTGCCCACTGCTTAGCAGCCCGGCCGAAAGAGCCATGGATTGAACCGCAGTTCAGGGAACACGAGTTGTGCTCTGGCACTGGAGCTCACCAATGGGCATGGGCTTCTGACAGACAGAGGCCAATCCATCTCTCTGAGGCTCCTTTTGTGTACCTTGTCAACAGACGGGTAGAACACATGTAATAAAAATGAGTAATAGAGGGAACAGATGTTAAAATCAATTTGGTTGGGAATGCTAGTGATCAAAGAGAAGGGGGAAGTGTAAGGTCTATGGTATGTGCACAGTTTTTCTCAGTTTCCGCTCTATTTCTCCTCCTGATAGAATGAAAATGTTCCTAGAAATGATCATGATGATGATGAACGTGAAAGTATGTAATAAAATTCTGAAGTAGTCATTGTATAATGGCAGAACGGAATGATCAAAGTTGGATTGTTTCCTATTCTATGGTGTCTTCTCGTACTTGAGAAAAGAAAATAAAACAAGAAAAAAAAAGAAAAAATCACCAGGCCACAGGCCTGTCATCATAAAGGTCTGTTGCAGTCAGTGGGGGGAGGAGACCAGGGAGGTGTTGCGCGTAATGAGGCACCGCCCTCTGCCCAACAGCCCAGCTGAATGTGTGGTGGCGGCAACAGTGGGAGTGGGAACAGCAGGGTGGCTCTTGTACCAAAGCGCACCATCAGACATGGGCTTCTGAGAGACAGAGGCCAATCACTGTGTCTGAGGCTCCTTTTATCTACCTTGTGAACAGACAGGTAGAACGTATGGAATAAAAATGAGTAACAGAGGGAACAGATGTTAAAATCAATGTGGTTGCAAATACTAGCAATCAAAGAAAGGAGGGAGGTGTAAGGCTACTGGTACGTGCCAGTTTTTCTCAGTTCCTCTCTATTTCTCTTCCTGAGAGGATGAAAATATTCCAAGAAATGATCATGATGATGAACGTACAAGTATGTAATGAAATTCTGAACTACTCGTTGTAAAATGTAAGAATGGTATGATCAAAATAGGAATGTTTCCTTTTCTTTGGTGTGTTCTGGAACTTGAGAAAATAAAATAAACCAAAAAAATAAAAAAAAAATCACAGGCCCACATACCTTGCATCAAAATATTCTGTCACGGTCAGTGGGCAGAGGATCCCTGACAGGTGGAGCTGAGCAGGAGGCCCCGCAAACAGCCCAGCCGCCAGGCTGAAAGGGTAGTGGTGGCAACCGTGGGTCAGGGAACTCCAGGGGTTTCTGGTGTCATAGCCCACCATCAGGCTGGGGCTTCTGACAGGCAGAGGCCAATCCCTGTGTCTGAGGCTCCTTTTATCTCCCATGTCAACAGACGGGTAGAATGTATGGAATAAAAATGAGTAATAGAGGAAACAGATGTTAAAATCAATGTGGTTGGGACTGCTAGTGATCAAAGAAAAGAGGGAGGAGTTAGGCCTATTGTATGTGCACAGTTTTTCTCGGTTTCCTCTGTATTTCTCCTCCTGAGAGGATGAAAATGTTCCAAGAAAAGATCATGATGATGAACGTGCAAGTATGTGATAAATTCTGAATTACTCGTTGTATAATGGCAAAACGGAATGATCAAAGTTGGAATGTTTCCTTTTCTTTGGTTTCTTCTGGTACTTGAGAAAAGAAAATTAAAAACAAAAATAACAGAAAAGAATCACAGGACCACAGCCTGTGTGTCACAAAGGTCTGTCACAGTCAGTTGAAGAAGGAGCCCTGGGAGGTGGAGATGAGCAAGTTTCCCGCAAACTGCCCAGCCACCCAGCCGACAGGGCAGTGGTGGCAACAGCGGTTCAGGGAACATCAGGTGTGCACCAGTATTGGAGCACATCATTGGGGCCAGGCGTCTGATAGGCAGAGGCCAATCCTTGGGTCTGATGCTCCTTCTATCAACCTTGTCAACAGATGGGTAGAATGTATGGAATAAAAATGAATAATAGAGGGAACAGATGTCAAAATCAATGTGGTTGGGAATGCTAGTGATCAAAGAAAGAGTGAGGTGTAAGGCCTATGGTATGTGCGAAGTTTTTCTCAGTTTCCTCTCTATTTCTCTTAATGAGACGATGAAAATGTTTGAAGAAATGATCATGATGATGAACGTGCAAGTATGTGACGTAATTCTGAATTACGCGTTTTATAACAGCAGAAGGGAATGATCAAAATAAGAATGTTTCCTTTACTTTGGTGTCATCAGGTACATGAGAAAAGAAAATAAAACAAGAAAATAAAAGAAAAAATCACGGGACCACAGGCACTGTGTCAAAAAAGGGTGTCACAGTCAGTGGGGGGAGGAGCCCTGGGAGGTGGATCTGAGCACGATTACCGGCCAAGGCACAGGGCCCCAGCCAACAGGGTGGTATCTGCAAACGTGGGTCAGCGAATGCCAGGGGGGCTCTGATGCTAGACCACACCATTGGGCCCAGGCTTCTGAAACGCAGGGGCCCATCCCTGTGTCTGAGTCTCCTTTTATCTTCCTTGTCAAGGGACGGGTAGAATGTATGGAATAAACATGAGTATTATAGGGAACAGATGTTAAAATCAAACTGGTTGGGAATGCTAGAGATCAAAGAAAAGATGGAGACTATGGCCTATGGTATGTGGACAGTTTTTCTCGGTTTCCTCTCTATTTCTGCTCCTGAGAGAAATGAAAATGTTCGAAGAAGTGAACATGATGATAAACTTGGAAGTATGTGATGAAGTTCTGAAATATTCATTGTATAACGGCGGAACAGAATGATCAAAGTTGGAATGCTTCCTTTTCTTTCATGTCTTCTGGTACTTGAGAAAGAAAATAGAAGGAAAAAATCACAGGGACCACAGCCCCTGCATCACAAAGGTCTCTCCCAGTTAGTGGGAGTAGGAGCCCTGGGAGGTGGAGCTAAGCAGGAGTCCCCACCCATTGCCCAGTTGCCTGGCTGACAGGACGGTGGTGGCAACTGCAGGAAAGGGAACCCCATGGGGTCTCTGGTGCAAGAGCGTGCCATCTGGCCTGGGCTTCTGACAGGCAGAGGCCAATCCCTATGTCTGAGGATCCTTTAGTCTAACTTGTCATCCGACGTGTAGAAAGAATACAACAAAAAGGTGTAATAGAGGGAACAGCTGTTAAAATCAATGTGGTTGAGAATGCTAGTGATCAAAGAAAGGAGGGAGGTGAAATGCCTGTGGTATGTGCGCATTTTTTCTCATTTTCCTCTCTATTTCTCCTTCTGAGAGGAAGAAAATGTTCCAAGAAATGATCCTGATGATGAACATGCAAGTATGTGATGAAATTCTGAATTTCTCATTGTATAACAGCAGAACGGAATGATCAAAGTTGTAATGTTTCCTTTTCTTTGGTGTCTTCTGGTACTAGAGAAAAGAAAATAAATCTAGAAAATAAAATAAAAATATCACAGGGACCACAGAGCCTGCGTCACAATGGTCTGTCGCAGTCAGTGTGGGGAGAAGCCCAGGGGGTAGAGCTGAGCAGGACGCCCCACTCATTGCCCAGCTGCCTGGCCGACAGGGTTGTGGTGGCAACCACGTGTCAGGGAACCCCAGGGGCGGCATGGTGCCAGAGCACACCATTGGGCCTGGGATTCTGACAGGTAGAGGCCAATCCCTGTGTCTCAGGCTTCCTTTATCTACCTTGTCAACAGACGGGTAGAACATATGGAATAAAAATGAGTAATAGAGGGAATAGATGTTAAAATCAATGTGTTTGGGAATGCTAGCAATCAATGAAAGGAGGGAGGCATAAGGTCTCTGGTATGTGCGTAGTGTTTCTCTGTTTGCTCTTTATTTCTTCTACTGAGAGGATGTAAATATTGCAAGAAATGATCATGATGTTGAACTAGCAATTTGGGATGAAATTCTGAATTACTCATTGTACAGAGGCAAAACAGAATGATCAAAGTTGGAATGTTTCCTTTTTTGGATATCTTCTGGTACTTGAAAAAAGGAAATAAAACAAGAAAATGAAAGAAAAAATCACAAGGACAACAGCACCGGCGTCACAAAAGTCTGTCAGTGTCTAGTGGGGAGGAGCCCTGGGAGGTGGGTCTGACCAGGAGACTCCAACAACTGCCCACTCACCCGTCCAACCTGGTGGTGGCCTCAACCACGGGTCAGGGAACACCAGGGGGCTCTTGTGCAGGAGCGCACCATCAGCCCATGCTTCTGACAGGCAGAGGCCAATCCCTGTGTCTGAGACTTCTTTTATCTACCTTGTCAACAGACGGGTAGAACGTATGGAATAAAAATGATTAATAGAGGGAACAGATGTTAAAATCAAAGTGGTTTGAACTTAGGTAGGTAGCAAAGATGCTTAGACTACCTATAGACATGCCTAAGAGTTACTTCTGGACGACCTCTGTTTTCCCTCAGATGTGGCCTCAGTCTCTCTAAGCCCAGCTCTGCAAATGAAATCATTGCCCTCCCCCCTACATGGGACATGACATCCAGGGGTGAAAGTCTCCCTGGCGACGTGGGAAATGACTCCCAGGGATGAATCCAGATCTGGTACCATAGGATCAACAATTACATTCTGACCAAAAGGGGAAAAAGAAGTGGAATTAATAAAGTATCAGTGGCAGAGAGAGTTCAAATAGAGTCAAGAGAGGCTTCTCTGGAGGTTGCTCTTACACAAGCTTCAGGTAGACCTTGCTACATATCATAACCTGCCAACACCCAACCAGGACCATTCCAGCCAATCCTAAAGAACACCTAGGGCAATATATAAGGTTCTGCAAGGGTTCATGCACTAGAGTAACTTTCCAGAAACTTACACCCTCCAGATGGGTCCCTGGTCCAGATAAGTCCTGAAACCTAGCCCAGCCTCTCCAGAACATCAGATAGTTCCATTTCCCTACCCCATATTAGGGACAGACCCTTCCAATTTCAAAAATTTAGAATTTCTATAGCCCAAACAACTCCAAAGAGAGGTATGGAAGGATCAAAGGTGATGGTGGAATTATACATAGAACACAGGACTTAACAAATGAATATGAATGCTGAATCATTAAATTGATACCTCTTTTAGTCTCCAGTATTTTAGAATAGCTAGAAGTAAAAACCTAAAACTGTGAAATTGTAAGCCATGTCAAAGTATGAAATATGTTCTACAACTAACTCTGGTGCTGTGCTTTGAAATTTATAGCTCTTTTGTATATGTGTTATTGTTCACAAAAAAAGGGGAAAAAAGTCAACTGTGATGATAAAAAAGGTATTTAAACCTTCTAGCCTTCTATATTCTGGGTAGCTAGAAGGAAAAATCTGAGAGAATTGTATGGTAGCCCATGAGAAACTCTGGAATCTGTCCTGTAACCACTTGTTGAAGAGTGCTTTGAAACTATTGCTTTTTTATTTCTTTGCTTTGTATATATGTTATACTATACAATAAAAAAAGTAAAAAAAAATATCAAAGTGGTTTGGAATGTAAGTGATCAAAATAAGCGGGAGGCATAAGGCCTAAGTTCTTTGCACAGTTTTTCTCGGTTTCCCCTTTATTTCTTCTCCTGAGATTATGAAAATGTTCCAAGAAATGATCATAATGATGAACGTGCAAGTATGTGATGAAATTCTGAATTACTCGTTGTATATCGCAGAACAGAATGATCAATATAGTAATGTTTCCTTTTCGTGGGTGTCTTCTGGTACTTGAGAAAGGAAAATAAAACAAGCAAATGAAAGGAAAATATCACAGGGACCACAGCCCCTGGTCACAAAGGTCTGTCGCAGTAAGGTGGGGATCAGCCCAGGGAGGTGGTTCTGAACAGGAGGCACCGTCCACTGCCCAGCTGCCAGGTGAACAGTGCGGTGGTGGCAACTGCGGGTCTTGAAACACCAGGGGGGCTATGGTGCTGGAGCATGCCATCGGACCCAGGCTTCTGACAGGCAGAGGCCAATCCGTGTTTCTGAGGTTCCTTCTAACTACTTTGTCAACAGAAGGATAACATGTATGGAATAAAAATGAATAATAGAGGGAACAGATGTCAAATTCAATGTGGTTGGGAATGCTAGCATTCAAAGAAAGAAGGGAGGCATAAAGCCTCTGGTATGCATGCAGTGTTTCTCTGTTTCCTCTCTATTTCTACTCCTGAGAGGATGAAAATGTTCCAAGAAATGATCATGATGATGAAAGTGCAAGTAGGTGTTGAAATTCTGAATTACTCGTTGTATAATAGCAGAAGGGAATGATCAAAATAGGAATGCATCCTTTTCTTTGGTGTCTTTTGGTACATGAGAAAAGGAAATAATACAAGTAAATGAAAGAAAAAAAACACAGGGACCACAACTCCTGTGTCACCCAGGTCTGTCACACTCAGATGGGGAGGAGCCCAGGGAGGTAGGTCTGATCAGGAGGCCCCCCACTGTCAAGCCACAAAGCCGACAGGGCTGTGGCCACAACCGAGCTTCAGGAAACACCTGGTGGGCTCTGTTGCTGGAGCAGGACATTGGGCATTGGGCTAACCCCTGTGTCTGAACCTCCCTGTATCTACCTTTTCATCAGACGGGTAGAACGTATGGAATAAAAATGAGTAATAGAGGGAACAGATATTAAAATCAATGTGGTTCAAAATCCTTGTGATCAAAGAAAAGAGGGAGGTGTTAGACCTATAGTATGTGCACAGTTTTTCTCTGTTTCCACTCTACTTATACTCCTGAGAGGATGAAAATGTTTCAAGAAGTGATCATGATGATGAACGTGCAAGTATGTGATGAAATTCTGAATTACTCGTTGTTTGACAGCAGCATGGAATAGTCAAAGTTGGCATGTTTCTTTGTCTTTGGTGTCTTCTGGTACTTGAGAAAAAAAATAAAACAAGAAAATTAGAGAAAAAAATCACAGGTACCACAGCCCATACATCACAAAGGTCTGTTGCAGTCATTGGGGTTGAGGCCTCGGGGGTGGAGCTGTGCAGAAGGCAACGCCCACTGCCCAGCCACCCGGCCAACAGGGCGGTGGTGGAAACCACAGTTCAGGGAACCCCAGGGGTTTCTGTTGCCAGAGCACAGCATCAGGCCAGGATTCTGACAGGCAGAGGACAATCCCTGTGTCTGAGGCTCCTTTTATCTTCCTTGTAAACAGACAGGTAGAAAGTATGGAATAAAAATGAGTAATAGAGGGAACAGATGTTAAAATCAAAGTGGTTGGGAATTCTAGTGATCAAAGAAATGATGGAGTCATAAGGCCTCTTGTACGTGCACAGTTTTCCTCGGTTTCCTCTCTATTTATCCTCCTGGGAGGATGAAAATGTTCCAAGAAATGATCGTGATGATGAATGTGCAAGTATGTAGTGAAATTCTCAATTACTCGTTGTATAACGGCAGAACATAAAAATCAAAATAGGAATTTGTCCTTTTCTTTGGTGTCTTCTGGTACTTGAGAACAGAAAATAAAACAAGAATATAAAAGAAAAACATCACAGGGACCACAGCCCTGCATCAGAAAGATCTGTTTCAGTCAATGGGGGTGGAGACCTGGAATGTGGTGCTGAGCAGGAGGCCCTGCCCATGGCCCAGCCACCTGGTCGTCAGTGTGGTGGCAGCAACCAGGGGTTAGGGATACAGAGTGGGGCTCTGGTGCCAGAGCACACCATCGGGTCTGGGATTCTGACAGGCAGAGGTCAATCCCTGTGTCTGAGGCTCCTTTTATCTTCCTTCTCAACAGACGGGTTGAACGTATGGAATAAAAATGAATAATAGAGGTAAAAGATGATAAAATCATTGTGGATGGAAATGCTAGTGATCAAAGAAAGGAGGGAAGCATAAGGCCTCTGGTATGTGTACAGTTTTTCTCGGTTTCCCATCTATTTCTCCTCCTGAGAGGATGAAAATGTTCCAAGAAATAATCATGATGATGAACGTGCAAGTATGTGATGAAATTCTGAATTACTCCTTGTATAACAGCAAAATTGTATGAAAAAAGTTGGAATATTTCCTTTTCTTTGGTGTTTTCTGGTACTTGCAAAACGAAAAAAAAATAGGAAAATTAAAGAAAAAAATCACAGGGACCACAGCCAGTGCATCTCAAAAGTCTGTCACAGTGAGGTGGGAAGGAGACCTGACAGGTGGGTCTGAGCAGGACAACCTGCCCACTGCCCAACCACCCAGCTGACAGTGCGTTGGCTGCAACCATGGTTCAGGGATCATCCACGTAGATTCTTGCGCCAGAGCGCACCATCGGGCCTGGGCTTCTGACAGACAGAGGCCAATCCCTGTTTCTGAGGCTCCTTTTTTCTACCTTCTCAACAGACAGTAGAAAGTATGGAATAAAAATGAATAATAGGAGGAACAGATGTTAAAATCAATGTGGTTGGGAATACTAGAAATCAAAGAAAAGAGGGAGGCATAAAATCTATGGTGTGCACAGCTTTTCTTGGTTTCCTCTCTATTTCTCAGCCTGGGAGGATGAAAATGTTCACAGGAAATGAACATGATGATGAATGTGCAATATGTAATGAAATTCTGAATTACTCGTTGAATAACAGCAGAACAGAATTATCAAAATAAGAATGTTTCCTATTAATTGGTGTCATCTGGTAATTGAGAAAAAAAGAAAAGAAAAGAAAAGAAAAAATCACAAGACCAGAGCCCCTGTGTCACGAAGGTCTGTCGCAGTCATTGTGGGGAGTCTCTGGGAAGTGGACCTGAGTAGAAGGCCCCACCCACTGCCCAGACGCAGAGCACACAGGACAGTGGCGGCAACTGTGGGTGAGGGAGCACCAGGTGGACTCTGGTGCTGAAACCACCATCGGGGCCGGCCTTCTGTCAGGCATAAGCCAATCCCTGTGTATAAGGCTCTTTTTTCTTCCTTGTCAACAGATGGGTAGAATGTATGGAAAAGAAATAGGTAATAGAGGGAACAGATATTAAAATCAATGTGGGTGGGAATGCTAGTGATCAAAGAAAATAGGGACACTTAAGGTCTATGGTATTGGCACAGTTTTTTTCAGTCACCTCTCTATTTTTCCTCCTGAGAGGATGAAAATGTACCAAGAAAGTGATTATGATGATGAACGTGCAAGTATGTGATGAAATTCTGAATTACTCGTGGTATATCTGCAGAACAGAATGATAAAAGTTGGAATGTTTTCTTTTCTTTGGTGTGTTCTGGTACATGAGAAAAGAAAATTAAACAAGAAAATAAAAGAAAAAAATCACTGGGACAACAGCACCTGCATCACAAATCTCTGTTGCAGTCAGAGAGGAGAAATGCCCAGGGAGGTGGGGCTGAGCAGGAGGCCCCGCCCACTGACCAGCAGCCTGGCCGACATTGCTGTGGTGGGAATCACGGGTCAGGGAAACACAGCGGGTCTCTGGTGCCGAGCACACCATTGGGCCGGGACTTCTGACAGGCAGAGGCCAATCCCTGTGTCTGAGGTTCCTTTTATCTACCTTGTCAACAGATGGGTAGAATGTAAGGAATAAAAATGTGTAATAGAGGGAACAGGTGTTAAAATCAATGTGCTTGGGAATGCTAGTGATCAAAGAAAGGAGGGAGGTGGGAGGCCTCTGGTATGTGCGTAATTCATCTCGGTTTCCCCTCTATTTCTCCTCCTGAGAGGATGAAAATGTTCTAGTAAATGATCATGATGATCAATGTGCAAGTATGTGATGAAATTATGAATTACTCGTTGTATAAATGCAGATCAGAATGATCAAAATAAGAATGTTTCCTTTTCTTTGGTGTCATATGGTACATGAGAAAAGAAAAGAAAACAAGAAAATAAAAGAAAAAAATCCCAGGACCACAGACCCTGCATCACAAAGGCCTATCTCAGTCAGTGGGGGGAGTAGCCCAGGGAGTTGGAGCTGAGAAGGAGGCCCCAGCCACGGCCCAGCAACCTAGCCGACAGTGCGGTGGCAGCAACTGTGGGTGTGGGAACACCAGGTGGGCTCTGCTGTGGGAGCACACCATCATGCCCGGGCCTCTAAAAGGCAGGGGTCAATCCCTGTGTCTGAGGGTCCTTTTATCTACATTGTCAACAGATGGGTAGAACATATGGAATAAAATTGAGTAATAGAGGGAACAGATGTAAAAATCAATGTGGTTGGAAATGCTAGTAATCAAAGAAAAGAGGGGGGCATAAGGCCTATGTTATGTACACACTTTTTCTCGGTTTCCTCTCTATTTCTCCTCATGAGAGTATGAAAATGCTCCAAGATATGATCATGATGATGAACGTGTGAGTATGTGATGAAATTCTGAATTACTTGTGGTGTAACCACAGAACAGAATGATCAAACTACAAATGTTTCTCTTCCTTTGGTGTCTTCTGGTACTTGAGAAAAAAATTTTTTTAAAAATCACAGGGACGACAGGCCCTGCATCACAAAGGTCTTTTGCAGTAAGTGGGGTGAAGAGCCCTGTAGGTGGAGCTGAGCAGGAGGCCTTGCCCACTGACCAGCAGCACGGCCAAAAGGGCAGTGGCAGCAACCCCTGTTCAGTGAACGCCAGGTGTGCTCTGCTGAAAGAGCACACCATTGGGCCCAGGCTTCTGACAGGCAGAGGCTAATCCCTGTCTCTGAGGCTCCTTTTATGTACCTTGTCAAAAGACGGGTACCACGTATGGAATAAAAATGAGTAATAGAGGGAACAGATGTCAAAATCAATGTGGTTGAGAATGCTAGTGATCAAAGAAAGAGTGAGGCATAAGGCTTATGATATATGAGCAGTTTTTCTTGGTCTCCTATTTCTCCTCCTGAGAGGATGAAAATGTTCCAAGAAATGATCATGAAGATGAACGTGCAAGTATGTGATGAAATTCTGAATTGTTCATTGTATAATGGCAGAATGGAATGATCAAAATAGGAAGGTGTCCTTTTCTTTGGTATCTTCTTGTACTTCTGAAAAGAAAATAAAACAAGATAATGAAGAAAATAATCAAAGGGAACACATCCCCTGTATCACAAAGGTCTGTCACAGTCAGGTGGGTAGGAGCCCTTGGTGGTGGGTCTGAATAGGAAGCCCCTCCCACTGACCATCCACTCGGTTGACAGTGTGGTAGCTGCAACCGCAGTTCAGGAAACACCAGAAGGGCTCCATTACCAGAATGCGCCATCGGGCCAGGGCTTCTGACAGTCAGAGGCCAATCCCTGTGTCTGAGGTTCCTTTTATCTGCCTTGTCAACACACGTGTAGAACGTATGGAATAAAAATGAGTAATAGAGGGAACAGATGTCAAAATCAATGTGGTTGAGAATGCTAGCTATCCAAGAAAGAGTGAAGCGTAAGGCCTATGATATGTGCGCAGTTTTTCTCGGTCTCCTATTTCTCCTCCTGAGAGGATTAAAGTGTTCCAAGAAATTATCATGAAGATGAACGTGCAAGTATGTGATGTAATTCTGAATTACTCATTGTAAAACGGCAGAATGGAATGATCAAAGTTGGACTGTTTCCCTTTCCTTGGTGTCTTCTGGTACTTGAGAAAAGAAAAGAAAACAAGAAATAAAAGATAAAATTCACAGGGTCCAAAGACCCTGCGTCCCAAAGTTTTGTCACAGTCAGTTGGGGGAGGAGCACTGGGAGGTCGAGCTGAGCAGGACGACCGGCCCTCTGCATAACCACCAGGCCGAAAATTCAGTGACGGCTACCACAGTTGGTGTCTTCTTATACTTGGGAAAAGAAAATAAAACAAGAAAATGAAAGTGAATAATCACAGGGATCACATCACCTATGTCACAAAGGTCTGTCACAGTCAGGTGGGGAGGAGCCCTTGGTGGTGGGTCTGAGCAGGTGGCCCTGACCACTGCCCAGCAACCAGGCACACAGCACAGTGGCGACATCTGCAGTTCATGAACACCAGGCGGGCTCTGGTGCCAGAGTGAATGATATGGCCTGGGCTTCTGACAGGCAGAGGCCAATCCCTGTGTCTGAGGCTCCTTTTACCTACCTTGTCAACAGATGGGGAGAATGTATGGAATAAAAATGAGTAATAGAAGGAAACGATGTCAAAATCGATGTGGTTAGTAATACTAGTGATCTAGGAAAGAATGAGGTGTAAAGCCTATGGTATGTGTGCAGTTTTTCTCGGTTTCCTCTCTATTTCTCCTCCTGAGAGGATGAAATATTCCAAGAAATGATCATCATGATGAATGTGCAAGTATGTGATGAATTTCTGAATTACTCATTGTGTAACAGCAGAACAGAATGTTCAAAGTTGGAATGTTTCCTTTTCTATGGTGTCTTCTGGTACTTGTGAAATGAAAACAAAACAAGAAAATAAAAGGAAAAAATCACAGGGACCAGAGCCCCTGCATCACAAAGGTCTGTCACAGACAGTGGGGGGAGGAGCCCTGGGATGTGGGTCTGAGAAGGAGGCCCCGCCCACTGCCCAGCCACCCAGACAAAAGGGTGCTGGCAGCAACCATGGTTCAGGGAAAAACAGTGGGGCTCTCGGGCTGGAACACAACATCGGGCCCGGGATTTTGACAGGTAGAGGCCAATCCCTGTTTCTGAGGTTCCTTTTATCTACCTTGTCAACAGACGGGTAAATCGTATGTAATAAAAATGAGTAATAGAGGGAAAAGATGTTAAAATAAATGTGGTTTGGAATGCTAGCAAACAAAGAAAGAGGGAGGCGTGAGGCCTATTGTATGTGTGCAGTTTTTCTCAGTTTCCTCTCTATTTCTCCTCCTCAGAGGATGAAAATTTCCAAGAAATGATCATGATGATGAACGAGCAAGTATGTGATGAAATTCTGAATTACCGGTTGTATAATGGTAGTATGGAATGATCAAAATAGGAATGTTTCCTTTTCTTTGGTGTCTGCTGGTTCTTGAGAAGAGAAAATAAAACAAAAAAATGAAAGAGAAAAAAGACAGGCACTTCAGCCGCTGCATCACAAAGGTCTGTCAGAGTCAGAAGTGGAAGAGCCCTGGGAGGTGGGTCAGAGCAGGAGGCCCTGCTCACTGCCCAGCCACCTGGCTGACAGGGCTAGGGTGGCAACCGTGGTTTAGGAAACACCAGGGTGTTTCTGGGACCGGATTGCGCCATTGGGTCAAGGCTTCTGACGGACATGAACAATCCCTGTGTCTGAGGCTCCTTTTATCGACCTTGTCAACAGATGGGTAGAACGTATGGAATAAAAATGAGTAATAGAGGGAACAGATGATAAAATCAAAGTGGTTGGGAATGCCAGCAATCAAAAAAAGAGCGAGGCATAAGGCCTACGGTATGTGTGCAGTTTTTCTCATTTCCTCTCAATTTCTCCTCCTGGGAGGATGAAAAAGTTCCAAGATATCATCATGATGATGAACGTGCAAGCATGTGATGAAATTCTGAATTATTCGTTGTATAACGGAAGAATGGAATAATCAAAGTTGGAATGTTTCTTTTCTTTTTTGTCGTCTGATACTTGATAATACAAAATAAAACAAGAAAAAAAAGAAAAAATCACATGGACCACAGCACCTGCGTCACAAAGGTCTGACACAGCCAGAGGGGAGAGGACGCTTGGGAGGAGGAGCTGAGCAGGAGGCCCCACCCACTGTCCAGCTGTCTGACCAACAAGGCAGTGGCAGCAAACGCGGGTCAGGGAACACAAGGGGTTCTCTGGTGCTGGAGTGCAACATTGGGCATGGGCTTCTGACAGGCAAAGGCCAATCCATGTGTCTGAGGCTCCTTTTATCTACTTTGTCAACAGACAGGTAGAACGTATGGAATAAAAATGAATAATAGAGGAACAGAAGTCAATATCAATGTGGTTGGGTATGCTAGTGTTCCAAGAAAGAGTGAGACATAAGGCCTATGGTATTTGTGCAGTTTTTCTCAGTTTCCTCTCTATTTCTCCTCATGAGAGGATATAATTGTTCCAAGAAATGATCATGGTGATGAACCTGCAAGTATGTGAAGAAATTCTGAACTACTCGTTGTGTAAAGGCAGATCGGAATGATCAAAGTACGAATGTTTCCTTTTCTTTTGTGTCTTCTGCTACTTGAGAAAATAAAATAAAAGAAAGAAATCACAGAGACCAGAGTCCCTGTGTCACAAAGTTCTGTCGCAGTCAGTGGGGGGAGGAGCCCTGCAAGGTGGAGCTGAGCAGGAGGTCCCACTGCTCAGCCGCCCGGCCGAATGTGGGGTGGTGACATACGCGGGTCAGGGGACCCCAGGGTCCTTTGCTGCCAGAGCTTACCATCGGGCCTGGCCTTCTGACAGGCAGAGGCCAATCCCTGTTTCTGAGGCTACTTTTATCTGCCTTGTCAATGACGGGTAGAACTTATGGAATAAAGGGTAGTAATAGAGGAAACCGATGTTAAAATCAATGTGGTTGGGAATGCTAGTGATCAAAGAAAGTAGGGAAGCGTAAGGCCTCTGGTATGTGAAGAGTTTTTCTCAGTTTCCTCACTATTTCTCCTCCTGAGAGGATGAAAATGTATCAAGAAATGATCATGATGATGACGTGTAAACATGTGATGAAATTCTGAATTACTCATTGTATAATGGCAGAACGGAATGATCAAACTTGGAATGTTTGCTTTTCCTTGCTGTTTTCTGGTACTTGAGTAAGGAAAAAGACAGGAAAATGAAAGAAAAAATCACAGGGACCATAGCTCATGCATCACAAATGTCTGTCACCATCAGTGGGGGTAGGAGTCCTGGGAGGTGGAGTCGATCAGGAGGCAGAACCCAATAACCAGCCACCCGGGAGACAGTAACCATGGGTCAGGGAAACCCAGGTGGGCTCTGGTGCCGGAGCGCACCTTCAGACCTGGAATTCTCACAGGCAGAGGAAAATCCCTGTGTCTGAGGTTCCTTTTATCTACCTTGTCAACTGACAGGTAGAACGTATGGAATGAAAATGAGTAATAGAGGGAAGAGATGTCAAAATCAAAGTGGTTGGGAATACCAGCAATCCAGGAAAGATTCAGGCATAAAGTCTATGTTATGTGCACAGTTTTTCTCTATTTCCTCACTATTTCTCCTCCTGAGAGGATAAAAATATTCCAAGAAATGATCATGATGATGAATGTGCAAGTATGTGATGAAATTCTGAATTGCTCATTGTATAATGGCAGAATGGAATTACCAAAGTAGGAATGTTTCCTTTTCTTTGATATCTTCTTTTATGCAAGAAAAGAAATTAAAACAAGAAAATAAAAGAAAAATATCACAGGGTCCACAGACCCTGTGTCACAATGGTCTGTCACAGTCAGTGGGGGGAGGAGCCCTGGGTAGTGGTGTTGAGCAGGATGCCCCGGCCAATGCACAGCCACTTGGTTGACAGGGCAATGGCAGCAACCGTGGGTCAGGGGAACCCAGGGGGGCTCTGGGTCCGGAGCGCATCATCGAGCCCTGACTTCTGACTGGCAGAGGCCAATCCCTGTGTCTGAGGCTCCTTTTATATACCTTGTCAAAAGATGGTTAGAATGTATATAATAAAAATTATTAATAGAGGGAACAGGTGTCAAAATCGGTGGGTTCAGAATGTTAGTGATCCAAGAAAGTGTGAGGCGTAAGGCCTATGATATGTGCACAGTTTTTCTCAGTTTCCTCTCTATTTCTCTTCCAGAGAGGATGAAAATGTTCCAAGAAATGATCATGATGATGAATGTGCAAGTATGTGATGAAATTTTGAATTACTCGTTGTATAATGGCAAAGTGGAATGATCAAAACAGGAATCTTTCCTTCTCTATGGTGGACTCTGGTAGTTGAGAAAAGAAAATAAAACAAGAAAATAAAAGAAAAAATAACAGGGACCACAGCACCTGTCTCAAAATGGTCTGTTGCAGTCAGTGGTGTGAAGAGCCCAGGGAGGTGGAGCTGAGCAGAAGACCCCACCCACTGCCCAGTGGCCCGGCCATAGGGGTCATGGCAGCAACCGCGGTTCAGGGAACACAAGGGGTGCTCTGGTGCAGGAGCACATCCTCAGGCCCGGACTTCTGACAGGCAGAGGCCAACTCCTGTTTCTGAGGTTCCTTTTATCTACTTTGTCAACAGACAGGTAGAACGTATGGAATTAAAATGAGTAATAGAAGGTACGGATGTTAAAATCAAAGTGGTTGGGAATTCAAGCAATCAAAGAAAGCGGGAGGGGTAAGGCCTATGGTATGTATGCAGTTTTTCTCAGTTTCCTCTCTATTTCTCCTCCTGAGGAATGAAAATGTTCTTAGAAATGATAATGATGATGAACGTGCAAGTATGTGATGAAATTCTGAATTACACGCTGTTTAATGGCAGGATGGAATGATCAAAGTTGGAATGTTTCCTTCTCTTTGGTGTCTTCTGGTACTTGAGAAAAGAAAATAAAACAAGAAAATGAAAGAAAACAATCACAGAGACAACAGTCTCTGCTTCACAAAGGTGTGTCACAGCAGGTTGGGTGGAGCCCTGGGAGGTGGGTCTAGGAGGAGGACCCGCCTACTGCTCAGCCACCTGGCTGACAGGGTGGTGGTGGCACCCGAGGTTCAGTGAACACAAGGTGGGCTCTGGTTCCAGAGTGTGCCATTGGAATTGGGCCTCTGACATGCAAAGGCCAATCCGTGTGGCTAAGGCTCATTTCTCTACCTTGTAATCAGACGGTAAGAAATTATGGAAAAAATAAGTAATAGAGGTAACAGATGTTAAAATCAATGTGGTTGGAAATGCTAGTGGTCAAAGAAAGGAGGGAGGCAAAGGCCTCTGGTATGTGTGCAGTTTTCTCAGTTTCCTCTCTATTTCTCACCTGAGTGGGTGAAAATGTTCCAAGAAATGATCATGATGATGAACTTGCAAGTATGTGATGAAATTCTGAATTATTCATTTTATAATTACAGAATGGAATGACCAAAATTGGAATGTTTCCTTTTTTTGGTGTCTTCAGGTACTTGAGAAAAGAAAATGAAAGACAAAAATCACAGCGACCACATACCCTGGGCCACAAAGTCTGTCACAGTCAGTAGGGGAGGAGCCCAGGGAGCAGGGTCTTAACAGGAGGCCCCACAGACTGCCCAGCCTCACGACTGACACGTCAGGGGTGGCAATGGCAGTTCAGGGAACTCCAGGTTGGCTCTGGCTCTGGAGCGCACCGTCAGGTTCAGTCTCCTGACAGGCAGAGGCCAATCCCTGTGTCTGAGGTTCCTTTTATCTACCTTGGCATCAGACGGGAGGACGTATGGAATAAAAATATGTAACAGAGGGAAGAGATGTTAAAATCAATGTGGTTGGGAATGCTAGCAATCCAAGAAAGGTGGGGGTATAAGGCCTCTGGTATGTGAGCAGTTTTTCTGAGTTTCCTCTCTATTTCTCTCTATTTCTCCTCCTGAGTGGATGAAAATGTTCCAAGAAATGATCATAATGATGAACGTACAAGTATGTGATGAAATTCTGAATTTCTTGTTGTATAATGGCAGAACGGAATGATCAAATTAGGAATGTTTCCTTTTCTTTGGTGTCTTCTGGTACTTCAGAAAAAAAATAAAACAAGAAAATAAAAGAAACAAATTACAGGACCACAGCCCCTGCATCACAAAGTTCTGTCATTGAGAGGTGGGGAGGAAACCTCGGAGGTGTAGCTGAGCAGGAGGCCCAGCCCACTGCCCAGGCATCCAGCTGAAGGGAGGTGGCAGCAACCACGGTTCAGGGAACACCAGGTGGTCTCTTGTGCAAGAGCGCACCATCAGGCCCTGGCTTCTGTCAGGCAGAGACCAATCTCTGTGTCTGAGAATCTTTTTATCTACCTTGCCAACACACGGGTAGAATGCTTGGAATAAAATTGAGTAAAAGAGGGATCAGATGTCAAATTCAATGTGGTTGGGAATGCTAGCAATCCAAGAAAGGAGGGAGTCATAAGGCCTCTGGTATGTGCACAATTTTTCTTGGTTTCCTCTCTATTTCTCTTCCTGAGAGGATGAAAATGTTCTAGAAAATGCTCATGATGATGAACGTGCAAGTATGTGATGAAATTCTGAATTACTCATTATATAATGGCAGAATGGAATGATCAAAATAGTAATGTTTCCTTATCTTTGGTGTCTTCTGTTACTTGAGAAAAGAAAGTAAAACAAGAAAATGAAAGAAAAAATCAGAGGGACCACAGCCTCGGTGTCACAAAGGTCTATCACAATCAGTGTGGGGAAGAGCCCTGGGAGGTGGAGCTGAGCAGGATTCCCCCCCCCCCCAGTGCCAAGGCACCCACCGACAGGGCAGTGGCAGCAACCACGGGTGAGGGAACACCAGGCAGTCTCTGGCGCTGGAGTGCACCGTTGCACCTGGGCTTCTGACAGACAGAGGTCAATCCCAGTCTCTGAGGCTTCTTTTATTTACCTTGTCAATGACGGGTAGAACGTATGGAATAAAAATGAGTAATAGAAGGAAAAGATGTTAAAATCAATGTGGTTGGGAATGCTAGTGATGCAAGAAAGAGTGATGGGTAAAGCCTATGGTATGCGCACAGTTTTTCTCGGTTTCCTCTTTCTTTCTACAGCTGAGAGAATGAAAATATTCCAAGAAATGATCATGATGATGAACGTGCGAGTATGTGATGAAATTCTGTATCACACTTTGTATAACTGCAGAACGGAACGATAGATGTTGGAATGATTATTTTTCTATGGTGCCTTCTGGTACTGAAGAAAAAAATAAAACAATAAAATAAAAGAAAAAAAATCAGAGGGACCACAGACCATGCGTCAGAATGGTCTGTCACAATCAGGTTGGGAGGAGCCCTGGGAGGTGGGTCTGAGCAGGAGGATCCACCCACTGCCCAGCATACCGGCTGACAGTGTGGTGGCTGCAACTGTGGTTCAGGGAACACCAGGTGGGCTCTGGTGCCGGAGTGCTCTATTGTGCCTGGGCTTCTGACAGGCAGAGGCAAATCCCTGCATCTGAGACTCCTTTTATTTACCTTGTCAACAGACAGGTAGAAAGTAAAGAATAAAAGTGAGTAATAGAGGGAACAGATGTTAAAATCAATGTGGTTGGGAAAGCTAGGGATCAAAGTAATACGGAAATGTAAGGCCTATGGTATATGCTCAGTTTTTCTCGGTTTCCTCTCTATTTCTCCTCCTCAGAAGATGAAAACGTTCAAGAAATGATCTTGATGATGAATGTGCAAGTATATGATGAAATTCTGAATTACTCATTGTATAGCGTCAGAACAGAATGATCAAAATAAGAATGTTTCCTTTTCTTTGGTGCCATCTGTTACTTGAGAAAAGAAAGGAAAAAAATCACAAGTCCACAGCCACTCCATCACAAAGGTCTGTCGCCCTCAGTGGGGGAGGTGCAGTGAGTAATGGAGCTGAGCAGGAGCCCACTGCCCAGACAGACTGTTGAATGCTCCATGGCAGCAACCAAGAGTGAGGGTAAACCAGGTGGTCTCTGGTGTTGGAGCGCACCATTGGGCCCTGTCTTCTGACATGCAGAGGCCAATCCCTGTGTCTGAGTAACCTTTTATCTACCTTGTCAACAGATGGGTAGAACGTATGGAATGAAAATGAGTAATAGAGGGAACAGATGTTAAAATCAAAGTTGTTGGACATGCTACCGATCAAAGAAAGAGAGGGATATAAAGTCTCTGGTATGTGTGTAGTTCTTCTCAGTTTCCTCTCTATTTCTCCTCCTGAGAGGATGAAAATGTTCCAAGGAATGATCATGATGATGAGGGTGCAAGCATGTGAGGAAATTCTGAATTACTCATTGTATAATGGCAGAACGCAATAAACAAGATGGAATGTTTCCTTTTCTTTTGTGTCTTCTGGTAGTTGAGAAAAGAGAAAAAAACAAGAAAAGGAAAGAAAAAATCACAGGGACCACAGCCCATGCATCACAAAGTTCTGTCAGAGTCCGGTGGGGAGGAGACCTGGCAGGTTGGTATGAGCAGGAGGCCCCGCCCACAGCCCAGGCTCATGGCAGAAAGGGTGGTGGCGGGAACAATGGTTCAGGGAACACCAGGTGGGCTCTAGTGTCGGAGAGCGCCATTGGGCATGGGCTTCTGAAAGGCAGAGACCAATCCCTGTTTCTGAGGCTCCTTTTATCTACCTTCTCAACAGACAGAACATCTGGAATAAAAATGAGTAATAGAGGGAACAGATGTCAAAATCATTGTGGTTGGGAATGCTAGTGATTCAAGAAAGAGTCAGGCGTAAGGCCTATGATATGTGCACACTTTTTGTCAGTTTCCTCTCTACTTCGCCTCCTGAGAGGATGAAAATGTTCCAAGAAATGATCATGATGATGAACATGCAAGAATGTGATGAAATTCTGAATTACTCATGTAACAGGAGAACGGAATGATCAAAGTTGGAATGTTTCCTTTTTTTGGTGTATTCTCGTACTTAAGAAAAGAAAATAAAACAAAAAATAAAAGTGCAGTGGTGGCAACCACGTGTGAGGGAACACCAGTTCGGCTCGGGTGTTGGAGTGCACCATCGGGCCTGGGGTTCTGACAATCAAAGGCCAATCCCTGTGTCTGAATCTCCTTTCATCTACCTTGTCAACAGACGGGTAGAACGTATGGAATAAAATGAGTAATAGAGGGAACAGATTTTAAAATCAATGTGGTTGTGAATGCTAGCAATCAAGTAAGGAAGGTGTCATAAGGCCTCTAGTATGTGCGCAGGTTTTCTCGGTTTCTTCTCTATTTCTCCTCCTGAGAGGATGGAAATATTCCAAGAAATAATCATGATTATGAACGTGCTAGTATGTGATGATTTTCTGAATTACTCATTTATAACGGCAGAAAGGAACGATGAAAAAGTAATGTTTCCTTTTCTTTGGTGACTTCTGGTACATGAGAAAATAACATAAAAAAAGAAAATGAAAGAACAAAATCACAGGTTCCACAGCCCCTGCCTCAAAAAGGTCAATCACATTCAGGTGGTGTGGTGCACTGGGAGAGGGTCTGAGCTGGAGGGCATGCCTACACCCCAGCCGACTGGCTGACAGTTTGGTGGTGGCAACCATGGTTCAGGGAACACCAGGTGGACTCTGGTGCTGAAGCACATAACTAGGCCCTGGCTTCTGACAGGCAGAGGCCATCCCTGTGTCTGAGGTTCCTTTTATCTACCTTGTCAACAGACGGGTAGAACGTATGGAATAAAAATGAGCAATAGTGGGAATAGATGTTAAAATCAGAGTGGTTGGGAATGCTAGAGATCAAAGAAAGAGGAAGGTGTAAGGCCTATAGTATATGCGCAGTTTTTCTCGGTTTCCTCACTATTTCTCCACCTGAGAGGATGAAAATGTTCCAAGAAATGATAATGATGATGAACCTGCAAGTATGTGATGAAATTCTGAATTACTCGTTGTGTAACGGCAGAACGGAATGGTCATAATAGGAATGTTTCCTTTTCTTTGGTTTCTCTGGTACTTGAGAAAAGAAAATAAGACAACAAAATAAAAGAAAATAATCACAGGACCACTGCCCCTGGGTCACAAAGGTCTGTCGCAGTCAATGGGTGGAGGAGACCTGGGAGGTGGGTCTCAGCAGGATTCCCAACCCACTGCCCAGCCTCCCGGCCAACAGGGCCATGGCAGCAAATGCAGGTCAGGGAACAACAGGGGTGCTATGGTGCCGGAGCACACCATCAGGCATGGAGTTCTTACAGGCTGAGGCCAATCCCTGGGTCTGAGGCTCCTTATATCTACCTTGTCAACAGACATTTAGAACATATGGAATAAAAATGAGTAATAGAGGGAACAGATGTCAAAATCAATGTGGTTGGGAATGCTAATGATCCAAGAAAGAGTGAGGCGTAAGGCCTATGGTATGTGTGCAGTTTTTCTCAGTTTCCTCTCTATTTCACCTCCTGAGAGGACGAAAATGTTGTTGGGAATGATCATGATGATGAATGTGCAAGTATGTGATGAAATTCTGAATTACTCCTTGTATAAAGGCAGAACCAAATGATCAAAGTAAGAATGTTTCCTGTTCTGTTGTGTCATCTGGTACTTGAGAAAAGAAAATAAAACAAGAAAATAAAAGAAAAAATCACAGAACCACAGCCCCTGTGTCACAAAGGTCTGTCACAGTCTGGTGGATAGGAGCCCTGGGAGGTGTGTCTGAGCAGGAGGACCCTTCCCCAGCTAACCCGCCTAGCTGACAGGGCGGTGGCAGCATCTGCAGTTCAGGGAACACCAGGTGGGCTGTGGTGCGGGATTGTGCCATTGGGCCCGGGCTTCTGACAGGCAGAGGCCAATCCCTGTCTCTGAGGCTGCTTTTATCTACCTTGTCAATAGACAGGAAGAACGTTTGGAATAAAAATGAGTAATAGAGAGAACAGATGTTGAATTCAATGTGGTTGGGAATGCTAGCAATCAAAGAAAAGAGGGAGACATAAGGCCCCCTTTTTCTCGTTTTCCTCTCTATTTCTCCTCCTGACAGAAAGAAAATGTTCCAAGAAATGGTCATGATGATGAACATGCAAGTTTGTGATGAAATTCTGAATTACTCGCTGTGTAAATGCAGAATGGAATGATCAAAGTACGAATGTTTCCTTTTCTTTGGTGTCTTCTGGTACTTGAGAAAAAAAAATAATAGAAGAAAATAAAAGAAAAAAACTCACAGGTCCACAACACCTGCATCACAAAGGTCTGTAGCAGTTAGTTGGAGGAGGAGACTGGGATGTGTAGATAATCAGTTGGCCATGACAACTGCCCAGTCGCGTGGCCTAAAAGGGGTTGGCAGCAACCACGGGTCAAGGAACACCAGGAGGGCTCTGGAGCTGTAGCATGCCATTGAGCCCGGGCTTCTGACAGGCAGAGGGTAAACCCTGTGTCTGAGGCTCCTTTCATCTACCTTGTCAACAGACGTGTAGAACGTATGGAATAAAAATGAGTAACAGAGGGAACAGATGTTAAAATCAAGTTGGTTGGGAATGGTAGCAATCAAAGAAAAGAGGAAGGCACAAGGCGTATGGTATGTGCACAGTTTTTCTAGGTTTCCTCTCTATTTCTCCTCCTGAGAGGATGAAAATGTTCAAGAAATGATCATGATGATAAAAGTGGAAGTATGTGATAAAACTCTGAATTACTCGTTGCATAACGGCAGAATGAAATGATCAAACTAGATATATTCCTTTCCTATGGTGTCTTCTGGTACTTGAGAAAAGAAATTAAACAAGAAAATTAAAGAAAAAAATCACAGGGACCACAGCCCCTTTGTCACAAAGGTCTTTCAGTCAGGTGGGGAGGAATCCTGGGAGGTTGATCTGAGCAGGAATCCCTGCCAACTACCCAGACGCCCAGCTGACAGAGTTGTGGTTGCAAGCTCGATCAGAGAACACCAGGTGGGCTCTGTTGATGGAGTATGCCATTGGGCCAGGGCTTCTGCAGGCAGAGGACTATACCTGTGTCTGAAGCTCATTTTATCTGCCTTGTTAACAGACAGGTAGAACGTATGGAATAAAAATGAGTAATAGAGGCAAGAGATGTCAAAATCAATGTGGTTGGGAATGCTGGTGATCCAAGAAAGAGTGAGGCATAAGGCCTAAGCTTTGTGCACAGATTTTCTCAGTGTCTTCTCTATTTCTCCTCCTGAGAAGATCAAAATGTTCTGAGATGTGGTCATGATGATAAACGTGAAAGTATGTGATGAAATTCTGAATTAAGCATTGTGTAACGGAAGAACGGAATGATCAAAATAAGAATGTTTCCTTTTCTTTGGTGTCATCTGTTGCTTAAGAAATGAAAATAAAACAAGAAAATAAAAGAAAAAAATCACAAGTCCACAGCCACTACATCAAAAAATTCTGTCACAGTCACTGGGGTGAAGTGCCCTGAGTAGTGGAGCTGAGCAGTAGGACCCACCCACTGCTCAGACAGACAGCCAAAACCTTGCTGGTGGCAACCGGTGGTGAGGGAACACCAGGAGGTTTCTGGTTTCAGAACACACCATCAGGCCTGGTCTTCTGACAGGCAAAGGCCAATCCCTGTGTCTGAGGCTCCTTTTATCTACCTTGTCAACAGACGGGTAGAACGTATGGAATGAAAATGAGTAATAGAGGGAACAGATGTTAATATCAAAGTCATTGGAAATGCTACCGATAAAAGAGAGGGGGATGTAAGGCCTCTTGAATGTGTGCAGTTTCTCTCAGTTTCCTCTCTATTTCTCCTCCTGAAAAGATGAAAATGTTCCAAGAAATAATCATGATGATGAACGTGCAAGTATGGGATGAAATTCTGAATTACTCATTGTATAACGGCAGAATGGAATGATCAAAGTTGGAATGTTTCCTTTACTTTTGTTTCTGCTGTAACTTGAGAAAAGAAAATAAAGCAAAAAATGGAAGAAAAAATCACAGGGACCACAGTCTCTGCGTCGCAAACTTCTGTCACAGGCCATTGGGGAGGAGAATTGGCAGGTTGGTCTGAGCAGGAGGCACCGCACACTAGCCAGCCACCCGTCAGACAGGGCAGTGGGGGCAGCCATGGTTCAGGGAACACCAGGTGGGCTCTGGTCCCAGAGGGCACCATCGGGCCTGGGCTTCTGACAGGCAGAGGCTAATTCCTGTCTCTGAGGCTCCTTAAATGTACCTTGTGAACAGACGGGTAGAACATATGGAATAAAAATGACTAATAGAGGGAACAGATGTTAAAATCAATATGGTTGGAAATGCTAGTGATCAAAGATAGAAGGAGGTGTAGGGCCTATGATATGTGTGCAGTTTTTCTCGGTTTCCTCTCTGTTTCTCCTCCTGAGAGGATGAAAATGTTCCAAAAAATGATCATGTTGATGAACGTGCAAGTGTGTGATGAAATTCTGAATTACTCATGTAACAGGAGAACGGAATGATCAAAGTATGAAAGTTTCCTTTTCTCCTGTGTCATCTGGTACTTGAGAAAAGAAAATAAAACCAGAAAAAAATCACAGAACCACAGCCTCTGCATCACAATGGTTTGTCACAGTCAGTGGGGGAAGGAGCCCTGGGAGGTGGTTCTGGGCAGGAGGCCCTGTCAACTGCCAAGACATCCAGCTGACATGGCAGTGGCAGCAACCCTGGTTCAGGAACACCATGAGTGCCCTGGTGCTGGAGTGCGCCATTGTGCCCAGGCATTTGACAGGCAGAGGCCAATCCCTGTGTCTGAGACTCCTTTCATCTACCTTGTCAACAGATGGGTAGAACGTATGGAATAAAAATGAGTAACAGAGGGAACAGATGTTAAAATCAAAGTGGTTGGAAATGCTATTGATCAAAGAAAGTGGATGGCGTAAGGCCTATGGTATGTGAGCTGTTTTTCTCGGTTTCCTCTCTATTTCTCCTCTTGAGAGGATGAAAACATTCCAAGAAATGATCATGATGCTGAACGTGCAAATATGTGATGAAATTCTGAATTTCACGTTGTGTAATGGCAGAACAGAATGATCAAAGTTGGAATGTTTCCTTTCTTTGGTGTCTTGTGGTACTTGAGAAAAGAAAATAAAACAAGAATATTAAAGAAAAAATCACAGGGAACACAACCCCTGTGTCACCATGGTCTGTTGCCGTCAGTGGTGGAGGAGACATGGGAGCTGGAGCTGAACAGGAGGCCCTGCTCCCAACCCAGACGACCGGCCTAAAGGGCGATGGCAGCAACCACAGTTCAGTGAACACCAGGTGGGCTCTTGTGCCAGAGCACACCATCGGGTCCGGACTTCTGAAAGGCAGAGGCCAATCCCTGTGTCTGAGGCTCCTGTTATCTACCTTGGTAACAGACGGTTAGAACGTATGGAATAAAAATGAGTAATAGAGAGAACAGATGTTAAAATCAATGTGGTTGGGAATGCTAACAATCAAAGAAAAGAGGGAAGCATAAGGCCTATGGTATGTGCACAGATTTTCTCTGTTTCCTCTTTATTTCTACTCCTGAGAGGATGAAAATGTTCCAAGAAATGATCATGATGATGAACGTGCAAGTATGTGATGACATTCTGAATTATTCATTGTATAACGGCAGAACGGAATGATCAAAATAAGAATGTTTCCTTTACTTTGGTGACTGCTGGTTCTTGAGAAAAGAAAATAAAACAAGAAAATGAAAGAAAAAGATCAGAGGGACTACAGCACCTGCGTCACAAAGCTCTGTTGCAGTCAATGGGTTGGATCACTGGGAGGTGGAGCTGAGCAGAAGGCCCCACCCACTGCCCAGCCACCCGGCTGACAGGGCTGTGGCAGTAACCATGGGTCAGGGAACCCTAGGGGTGCTCTGTTGCTGGAGTGCAGCATTGGGCCCGGGCTTCTGACAGACAGATTCTATTCCCTGTGTATGAGATTCCTTTTATTTACCTTGTCAACAGATGGGTAGAACGTATGTAATAAAAATGAGTAATAGAGGGAACAGATGTTAAAATCAATGTGGTTTGGATTTGTAGTGATCAAAGAAAGGAGGGAGGCGTAAGGCCTCTGGTAAGGCTGCAATTTTTCTCGATTTCCTCTCTATTTCACCTCCTGACAGGATGATAATGTTCCAAGAAATGATCATGATGATGAACGTGCAAGTATGTGATGAAATTCTGAATTACTCGTTGTATAACGGCAGAAAGGAATGATCAAAATAAGAATGTTTCCTTTTCTTTGGTGTCGTCTGGTACTTGAGAAAAGAAAATAAAACAAGAAAATAATCAAAGGGCCACAGCCCCTGTATCACAAAGGTCTCTTGCAGTCAGTGGGGGGAGGAGCCCTGGGAGGTACAGTGAGCAGGAGGTCGCGATCACTGCCCAGCCGCCCAGCCGCCCAGCGGACAGGGGTTGGCAGCAACCACGGGTGAGGGAACACCTGGTTGGCTCTGGTGCCAGAACACATGATCGAACCCAGGCTTCTGACAGGCAGAGGTCAAAACCTGTGTCTGAGGCTTCTTATATCTACCTTGTCAACAGACGTGTAGAACGTATGGAATAACAATGAGTAATAGAGGGAACAGATGTCATAATCAATGTAATTGGGAATGCCAGTGATCAAAGAAAGAGGGAGGGGTAAGATGCATGTTATGTGCACAATTTTTCTCGGTTATCTCCCTATTTCTCCTGCTGAGAGTATGAAAATTTTCCAAAATTGATCATGATGATGAACATGAAAATATGTGAAGAAATTCTGAATTACACATTGTATAACAGCAGAACGGAATGATCAAAGTTGGAATATTTCCTTTTAGTGGTGTCTTCTGGTACTTGAGAAAAGAAAATAAAACAAGAATATAAAATAAAAAAATCACAGGGACCACAGCAACTGCGTCACAAAGGTCTGTCACAGTCAGTGGGGGTAGGAGCGCTGGGATGTGGAGCTTAGCAGGAGGATACACCCACAACCCAGCTGCCCGGTTGACATGGCACTGGTGGCAACCTTGGATCACAGAAATCCAGGGGGCATCTGGTGCCAGACCGCACAATCAGGACTGGGCTTCTGAAAGGCACAGGCCAATTCCTGAGTCTGAGGCTCCCTTTATCTAACTTGTCAACAGAAGGGTATAATGTATGGAATAAAAATGAGTAATAGAGGGAACAGATGTTAAAATCAATGTGGTTGGGATTGCTAGTGATTCAAGAAAGAGTAAGGCATAAGGCCTATGGTATGTACGCAGTTTTTCTCGGTTTCCCCTCTATTTCTCCTCCTGAGAGGATGAAAATGTTCCAAGGAATGATCATGATGATGAACGTGCAAGTATGTGATGAAATTCTGAATTACTCATTGTATAATGGCAGAGCGGTATGATCAAAGTTGGAATGTTTCTTTTTCTTTGGTGTCTTCTGGTGCTTGAGAAAAGAAAATACAACAAAAAAAAGAGGAAATATCACAGGGACAACAGCCCTGCATCACATAGGTCTGTTGCTGTTAGAGGTGTGATGAGCCCTGGGAGGTGATCAGCATGGGGATCCGCCCACTACCCAGCCACCCAGCAGTGAGGTCAGTGGTGGCAACAACAGGTGAGGGAACACCAGGTTGGCTCTGATGCCAGAGTGTACCATCGGGCCCAGGCTTCTGACAAGCAGGGCCAATCCATGTGTCTGAGGCTCCTTTTTTCTTCCTTGTCAACAGGCGTCTAGAACGTATGGAATAAAAATGAGTAATAGAGGGAACAGATGTGAAAATCAATGTGGTTGGGAATGCTAGTGATCAACGAAAGTGCAAGGCATAAGGCCTAATGTATGTGTGCAGTTTTTTCGGTTTCCTCTCTATTTCTCCTCCTGAGAGTATGAAAATATTCCAAGAAATGATCATGATGATGAACGTGCAAGAATGTGATGAAATTCTGAATTACTCATTGTATAATGGTAGAAAGGAATGATCAAAATAGGAATGTTTCCTTTTCTTTGGTGTCATCTGGTATTTGAGAAAAGAATATAAAACAAGAAAATTAGAGAAAAAATCACAGGACCACAGACCATGCATCAAAAAGGTCTGTCGCAGTGTGTGGGGGGAGGAAACATGGGAGGTGGAGCTGAACAGGTGACCCTGCCCACTTCCAAGCTACCCGAACGAAAGGGCAGTGATGGCAACCATGGTTCAGGGAACACCAGGGGGTCTCTGGTGCCGAAGCACACCATCGGGCATGGGTTTCTGAAAGGCAGAGGACAATCCCTGTGTCCGAGGCTCCTTTTATGTGCCTTGTCAACAGACAGGTAGAACGTATTAATTAAAAAGGAGTAGTAGACTGAACAGATGTTAAAAACAAAGTGGTTGGGAATGCTAGTGATCAAAGAAATAGGGAGGAGTAAGGTCTATGGTATGTGTGCAGTTTTTCTCGGGTCCCTCCTATTTCTCTTACTGTGAGTATGAAAATGTTCCAACGAATGATCATGGTAATGAACGTGCAAGTATGTGATGAAATTCTGAATTAATCATTGTATAATGGCAGAACGGAAGGATCAAAGCTGGAATGTTTCTTTTCTTTCAGTGTCTTTTGGTACTTGAAAAAAGAAAATAAAACAAAATAAATGAAAAAAATCACAGGGTCTACAGCCCTTGCATCACAAAGGTGTGTCGCAGTCAGTGGGGGAAGAAGCCCTGGGAGGAGGAACTGAGCAGGAGGCCCCACAAACTGCCGAGCCACCAGGCCGACAGGGAGGTGGTGGTAATTGCTTCTCAGCAATCCCCCGGGGGCTCAGGTGCCAGAGCGCACAATCAGACATGGGCTTCTGACACGCAGAGGCCAATCCCTGTATATGAGGATCCTTTTATCTACCTTGTCAACAGACAAGTAGAAGGTATGGAATACATATCAGTAATAGAGGGAACAGATATCAAAATCAATGTGATTGGGAAAGCTAGTGATCAAAGATAGACTGAGGCGTAAGGCCTATGGTATGTGGGCAGTTTTTCTCGGTTTCCTCTCTATTTCTCCTCCTGAGAGGATGAACATGTTTCAAGAAATGTTCATGTTGAAGAATGTGTAAGGATGTGATGAAATTCTGAATTATTCATGGTATAACGGCAGAATGGATTGATCAAAATAAGAATGTTTCCTTTTCTTTGGTGTCATCTGGTACTTTAGAAAAGAAACAAAACAAGAGAAAATAAAAGAAAAATATCACGGAGAGAACAGCCCCTGCATCTCAAAGGTATGTCACAGTCAGTGAGGTGAGGAACCCTGGGAGGTTGAGCTGAACAGGAGGTCCCGACCACTGTCCAGCTGCCCCTTCAACAGGGCATTGGTGGCAACCGTGGGTCATGGAACACCAGGGGGGTTCTGGGGTCGGAGCACACCATCGGTCCCGAGCTTCTGACAGACAGAGGTCAATCCCTGTGTCTGAGACTCCTTGTATCTACCTTGTCAACAGACGGGTAGAACATATGGATTAAAAATGAGTAATAGAGGGAACAGATGTTCAAATCAATGTGGTTGGGAATGCTAATGATAAAAGAGAAGAGGGGGTTGTAAGGCCTCTGGTACATGGGCAGTTTATCTTGATTTCTTCTCTTTTTCTCCTCTTGAGAGGATGAAAATATACAGAGAAATGATCATGATGATGAACGTGCAACTATGTGATGAAATTCTGAATTTCTTGTTGTATAACAGCAGAATGGAATGATCAAAGTTGGAATGTTTCCTTTTCTTTGGTGTGCTCTGGTACATGAGAAAAGAAAATAAAACAATAAAATGAAAGAAAAAATCACAGGGTCCACAGCTCCTGCGTCACAAAGTTCTGTCACAGAGAAGTGAGGAGGATCTCTGGGAGGTGTGACTGAGCAGGAGGCCCCGCCCACTGCCCAGCAGCTCAGCTGACAGGGCAGTAGCGTCAACCCCTGTTCATGGAGCACCAGGTGGGCTCTGGTGCTGGAATGCACCATGGGGCCCGGGATTCTGTCAGGCAGAGGCCTATCCCTGTATCTGAGGCTCCGATTATCTACCTTGTCAACAGACGGGTAGAAAGTATGGGAAAAAATTAGTAATATAAGGAACAGATGTTAAAACCAATATGGTTGGGAATGCTAGCAATCAAAGAAAAAAGGGGGAGTAAGGCCTATGGTATGTGCACAGTTTTTCCCGATTTCCTCTCTATTTCTCCTCCTGGGAGGATGAAAATGTAACAAGAAATGATCATGATGATGAACGTGCAAGTATGTGATGAAATTTTCAATTACTCACTGTATAACGACAGAACAGAATGATCAAAATTGGCATGTTTCCTTTTATTTGGTGTCATCTGGTACTTGAGAAAAGAAGAAAAAGAATACAAAAGAAAAAAATTGCAGGGACAACAGCCCCTGTGTCACAAAGGTGTGTGCAGTCAGTGGGGGGACGAGCCCTGGGAGGTGTAGCAAAGCACGTGGTCCCGCCTACTGCCCTGCTGCCTGGCCTAAATGAGGTTGGCAGCAACAATGGTTCAGGAAACACCAGGGGTGTTCTGGTGCTGGAGCCCATCTTCGGACCCGAGCATCTGACAGGCAGAGGCCAATCCCTGTGTCTGAAGCTCATTTTATCTACCTTGTCAACAGCCAGGTAGAACGTATGGAATAAAAATGAGTAATAAAGGGAAGAGATGTTAAAGTCAAAGTGGTAGGGAATGGCAGTGATCAAAAAACAGAGAGAGGCGTTAGTACTATGATATGTACACAGTTTTTCTCGGTTTACTCTCTTCTTCTCCTCCTGAGAAGATGAAAATGTTCAAGAAATGATCATGATGATGAAGGTATAAGTATGTGATGAAATTTTGAATTGCTCGTTGTATAACTGCAGAACGGAATGATCAAAGTTGGAATGTCTTCTTTTCTTTGGTGTCGTCTGGTACTTGAGAATAGAAAATAAAACAAGAAAATTAAAGAAAAATCACAGGGAGAACAACCACTAAATCACAATCTTCTTTCACAATCAGGTGGGGAGAAGCCCTAGGAGGGGTTCATGAGCAGGAGTCCCCGCCCACAGCCAGGATGCCCAGCTGAAAGGGCTGGTGTCTGCACCCGCAGTTCAGGGAACACCAGGTGTGCTCTGGTGATGGAGAGTGCCATCAGGCCGAGGTTTCTGGGAAGCAGAGCTCAATCCCTGTGTCTGAGACTCCTTTTACCTACCTTGTCAACAGACGGTTGGAACGTATGGAATAAAAATGAGGAATAGAGGGAACAAATGTCAAAATCAATGGGGTTGGGAATGCTTGTGATCCAAGAAAGAGTGAGGCGTAAGGCCTATGGTATGTGTGCAACTTTTCTCAGTTTCCTCTCTATTTCTCCTCCTGAGAGGGTGGAAAGTTTCCAAGAAATGATCATGATGATGAACGTGCAAGTAAGTGATGAAATTCTGAATTAATCGTTGTGTAATGGCAGAAAGGAACGATCAAAGTATGATTGTTTCCTTTTCTTTGGTGTCTTCTGGTACTTGAGAAAAGAACATAAAAGAAAATAATCACGGGGACCGCAGCCCTTGTGACACAAAGGTCTAACACAGTCAGTGGGGGGATTAGCCCTGGGATGTCGACCTGTCCAGGAGGCCCTGCACATTGCACAGCCGCCCAGCTGACAGGGCTGTGGCAGCAACCGTGGGTGTGATAACACCATGTACACTCTGGTGTTGCAGCGTCCCATCGGGCAAGGGTTTCTGACAGTCAGAAGCCAATCCCTGTGTCTGAGGCTCCTTTTATTTACATGTCAACCGACAGGTAGAATGTATGGAATAAAAATGAGTAATAGAGGGAAAAGATGTTTAAATCAAAGTGGTTGGGAATGCTAGCGATCAAAGAAAGACAGAGACGTAAAGCCTACGGTATGTGCACAGTTTTTCACAGTTTCCTCTGTATTTCTCCTCTTAAGAGGATGAATATGTTCCAAGCAATGATCATCATGATGAACGTGCAAGTATGTGATGAAATTCTGAATTACTTGTTGTATAATGGAAGAATGGAATGATCAAAGTTGGAATGTTTCCTTTTCTTTGGTGACTTCTGTTACTTCATAAAAGAAAACAAAACAAGAAATTAAAAGCAAAAATCACAGGGAACACAGCCCCTGCATAACAAAAGTCTGTCACATTCAGGTTGGGAGGAGGCCTGGGAGTTGGGTCTGAGCAGAAGGCCCCGCCAACTGCCCAGCCGCCCTTGTGACATGGCGGTAGTGGCAACCACGGTTCAGGGAACACCAGGTGGGCTCTTATGCCGGAGCACGCCATTGGGCCTGGGCTTCTGAAAGGCAGAGGTCATTCTCTGTGTCTGAGGCTCCTTTTATCTACCTTGTAAACAGACGGGTAGAACGTATGGAATAAAAATGAGTAATAGAGGGAACAGATGTTAAAATCAATGTGTTTGGGAATGCTAGTGATCAAAGAAAAGAGGGAGGCTTATAATCAATTGTATGTGCACTGCTTTTCATGGTTTCCTCTCTATTACTCCTCCTGAGAGGATGAAAATGTTCCAAGGAACGATCATGATGATGAATGTGCAAGTATGTGATGAAATTCTGAAGTACTCATTGTATAACAGCAGAATGGAATGATCAAAATAAGAATGTTTCCTTTTCTTTGGTGTCATCTGGTAATTGAGAAAAGAAAATAAAACAAGAAAAAAAAGAAAAAATCACAGGACCACAGCCCCTGCGTCACAAATGTCTGTCACAGTCAGAGGGGGAGGAACCTTGGACAGTGGTGCTGAGCCGGAGACCCGCCCACTGTCCAGTCACCTGGCTGATAGGTCGGTGGTGGTAACTGTGGGTGAGGGAACACCAGGTGGGATCTGGTGCCAGAGCGCACCATTGGAAACGGGCTTCTGACGGGCAGAAGTCAATCCCTGTGTCTGAGGCTGCTTTTGTGTACCTTGTCAACAAACGGCTAGAATGTAAGGAATAAAAATGATTAATAGAGGGAACAGATGATAAATTCAATGTGGTTGGGAACGCTAGTGATCAAAGAAATGAGGGAGGCATAAGGACTCTGGTATGTGTGCAGTTTTCTCGGTTTCCACTCTCTTTCTCCTCCTGAGAAGATAAAAATATTCCGAGAAATAATCATGATGATGAATGTGTAAATATGTGATGAAATTCTGAATTAATCGTTGTATAACTGCAGAGCATTATGATCAAAGTTGGAATGTTTCCTTTTTTGTGGTGTCTTCTGACACTTGAGAAAAGAAAATAAAAGAAAAAATCACAGGGAACACAGACACTGTGACACAAATGTCTGTAGCTGTCAGTGGTGGGAGGAGTCCTGGTAGGTGGAGATGAGCAAGAGGCCCCACCGACTGCCCAGCTGTCAGGCAGAAAGGGCGGTGGTGGCAACCACGGGTGAGGGAACACCAGGGGTTCTCTGGTGCCAGAGCACACTATCGGGCTGGGGCTTCTGACAGGCAGAGGCCAATCTCTGACTGTGAGGCTCTTTTATATACTTTTTCAACAGACGGGTAGAACGTATGGAATAAAAATGAGTAATAGATGGAAGAGATGTCAAAATCGATTGGTTGGGGGCGGCTGCTGTGGCTCAGCAGGCAGAGCTCCGACCTGCCGTGCTGGAGGTCTGGAGTTCGATCCCTGGTGCCTCCTGCCCATATGCAAATTAAAAAATATGTATATAAAAAAAATCGATTGGTTGGGAATGCTAGCAATCAAAGAAAATAGGGAGCTTAAGTCTATTGTATGTGAACAGTTTTTCTTGGTTTCCTCTCTATTTCTCCTCCTGAGAGGATGAAAATATTCCAAGAATTGACCATGATGATGAACGTGCAAGTATGTGGTGAAATTGTGAATTACTCATTGTATAACGGCAGAATAGATTGATCAATGTTGGAATGTTTCCTTTTCTTTGGTGTCTTCTGGTACTTGAAAAAAGAAAATAAAAAAGAAAATGAAAGATAAAAACCACAGGGACCAAATCCCGTGCATCGCAAAGGTCAGGTTGGGAGGAGCCCAGGGAGGTGGTTCTGAGTTCACAGTGCTCATGGGACAACCACAATTCAGGGAAAACTAGGTGGGCTCTGGAGCTGGAGCGCACCATTGGGCCCGGGCTTCTGATAGGCAGAAGCCAATCCTTGTGTCTGAGGCTCCTTTTATCTACCTTGTCAATAGATGGGTAGAACGTACAGAATAAAAATGAGTAATAGAGGGAGCAGATGTTAAAAACCATGTGTTTGGGAATGTTAGCGATCAAAGAAAAGAGGGAGGATTAAGGCCTCTGATATGTGCACAGCTCTTCTTGGTTTCCTCTCTATTTCTCCTCCTGAGAGGATGAAACACTTCTAGGAAATGATCAGGATGATGAATGTGCAAGTATGTGATGAAATTCTGAATTATTCATTGTATAACGGCAGAACGGAATGACCAAAGTTGGAATGGTTCCTTTTCTTTGGTGTCTTCTGGTACTTGAGAAAAGAAAATGAAACAAGAAAATAAAAGCAAAAAATCACAGGAAAAACAGCACTTGCGCCACAAAGGTCTGTTGCTGTCAGTAGGGTGAGGAGCCCTAGGAGGGGATGCTGAGCAGGAGGCACCGCCCACACCTCATCAACACGGACAACAGGGCAGGGGCGTCAATCATGGGTCAGGGAAACCCGTGGGGTCTCTGGTGCTGGAGCACACCATCGGGCCCCAGCTTCTGACAGGTAGAGGCCAATCACTGTGTCTGAGGCTTCTTTTATCTACCTTGTCAACAGATGGGTAGAACTATGGAATAAAAATGAGTAATAGAGGGAGCAGCTATCAAAACCAGTGTGGTTGGGAATGCTAGTGATCCAAGAAAGAGTAAGGTGTAAGGCCTATGGTATGTGCGCAGTTTGTCTCGGTTTCCTCTCTATTTGACTTCCTGAAAGGATGAAAATGTTCCAGGAAATGATCATGATGAAGAACGTGGAAGTATTTGATGTTATTCTGAATTATTCATTGCATAACAGCAGAACAGAATGATCAAAGTTGGAATGTTTCCTTTTCTTAGGTGTCTTCTGGTACTTGAGAAAAGAAAATAAAAAGACAATAAAAAGACCACAGCCCCTGCATCAAAAAGGTCTGTTGCACTCAAGGGGGCCAGGAGCCCTTGGAGTGGGAGCTGGGCAGTAGGACCCACCCACTGTCCAGCCACATGGCCAATAAGGCAGTGGCAGCAAGCGCTGTTCAGGGAACACCAGGGGTCTCTGGTGCAGGAGCACACCATCAGGCCTGGGCTTCTGACAGGCTTAGGCCAATCCCTGTGTCTAAAGCTCCTTTTATCTACCTTGTCAACAGACGGGAAGAACGTATGGAATAAAAATGAGTATTAGAGGGAACAGAAGTTAAAATCAATGTGGTTGGGAATGCTAATGATCAAAGAAAGGACGGAGGCTTAAGGCCTCTGGAATACGTGCAGTTTTTCTTGGTTTCTTTTCTATTTCTCCTCCTAAGAAGATGAAAATGTTCCAAGAAATGATGATGATGATGAACGTGCAAGTATGTGAGGAAATTCTGAATTACTCTTTGTATAACGGCAGAACAGAAAGATCAAAGAATGAATGTTTCCTTTTCTTTGGTGTCATCTGGTACTTGAGAAAAGAAAATGAAAAAAAAATCACAGGGTGCACAGCCCCTGCATCAATAAGATCTGCCAAAGTCAGGTGGAATGAGCCCTGGGAGGTAGGTCTGAGCAGGAGGCCCCACCATCTGCACAGCCACCAAGCTGACCAGGCGTTGGCAGCAACCGTGGTTCATGGAACACCAGGTGGGCTCTGATGCCAGAGCGCACCCTCAGGCCTGGGCTTCTGACATGCAGATTCCAATCCCTGTGTCTGAGGCTCCTTGTATCTACTTTGTCAACAGACGGGTAGAACGTATGGAATAAAATGAGTAATAGAGTGAACAGATGTTTAAATCGATGTGGTTGGGAATGATAGCAATCAAAGAAATGAGGGAGGTGTAAGGCCTCTGGTATGTATGCAGTTTTCTTGGTTTCTCTCTATTTCTCCTCCTGAGAGGATGAAAATATTCCAAGAAATGATCATGATGATGAACGTGCAAGTACGTGATGAAATTCTGAATGAGTCGATGTATAACGGCAGAATGGAATGATCAAAGTTGGAATGTTTCCTTTTCTTTGGTGTCTTCTGGTATTTGAGAAAAGAAAATAAAACACTAAAATAAAAGAAAAAATCACAGGGAACACAGCCCCTGCATCACAAAGTTCTGTCACTGTCAGAGGTAGGAAGAGCCCTTGGAGATGGGGCTCAGCAGGAGGCTCTGCCCACTGCTCTGTCGGCCACCGCAGTTCAGGGAACGCCATGGGGTCTCTGGTGCCCGAATGCAACATAGGCCTCAGGATCCTGAAAGGCAGAGGCCAATCCCTGTGTCTGAGGCCCTGTTTATCTACCTTGCCAACAGACGGGTAGAATGTATGGAATAAAAATGATTAATAGAGGGAACAGATGTTAAAATCAATGTGGTTGGGAATTCTAGTGTTCAAAGAAAGGAGGGAGGCATAAGGCCTCTGGTATGTGGGCAGTTTTTCTAAGTTTCCCCTCTATTTCTCCTCCTGAGAGGATGAAAATGTTCCAAGAAATGATCATGATGATGAACGTGGAAATATGCGATGCAATTCTGAATTACTCGTTGTGAAATGGCAGAACAGAATGATCAAATTTGGAATGTCCCCTTTACTTTGGTGTCTTCTGGTACTTGAAAAAGGAAAATAAAAGAAAAAAATCATAGGGACAACAGCCCCAGCGTCACATAGGTCTGTCACAGTCAGTGGGGTGAGGAGCCCTAGGAGGTTGGACTGAGCAGGAGGCCCCACCCACTGCCCAGCCACCCAGCTGACAGGACGGTGGCAGCAACCACAGTTCAGGGAACACCAGGTGGGCTTTGGTGCCGGAGCACACCATCATGCCCATGCTTCTGACAGGCAGCGGCCAATCCCTGTGTCTGAGGCTCCTTATAAGTACCTTGCCATCAGATGGGTAGAATGTATGGAATTAAAATGAAAAATAGGGGGAACAGATGTCAAAATCAATGTGGTTGGGAATGCTAGCCATCAAAGAAAGGGGGAGGCATAAGGACTATGGAATGTGCACAGTTTTTCTCGGTTTCCTCTCTATTTCTCCTCCTGAGAGGATGAAAATATTCCAACAAATGATCATGATGAAGAACGTGCAAGTATGTCATGAAATTCTGAATTGCTCTTTGTATAACAGAAGAAGGGATTGATCAAAATAGGAATGTTTCCTTTTCTTTGGTGTCTTCTGGTACTTGAGAAAAGAAAGTAAAACCAGAAAATGAAAGAAAAAAATCACAGGGACCCCAGCCCCTGCGTCACAAAGTTCTGTCACAGCCAGGTGGGTAGGAGTCCTCGGTGGTGGGTCTGAGCATGAGGCCCCGCCCTCTGCCCAGCCACCCAAATGACAGAGCAGTGGTGGCCACCACGTTTCAGGGATACCTAGGGGTCTCTTGTGGTTGATTGCACCATTGGGCCCAGGCTTCTGATAGGTAGATGCCAATCCCTGTATCTGAGGCTCCTTTTATCCACCTTGTCAATAGACCGGTAGAATGTATGGAATAAAAATGAGTAATACAGGGAACGGATGTCAAAATCGATGTGGTTGGGAATACTAGTGATCAAAGAAAGAGGGAGGTGTAAGGCCTATGGTATGTGTGCAGTTTTTCTCTGTTTTCTCTCTAATTCTCCTCCTGAGAGGAAGAAAATGTTCCAAGAAATGATCATGATGATGAACGTGCAAGTATGTGATGAAATTCTGAATTACTCATTGTATCACGGCAGAATGGAATGATCAAAATAGCAATGTTTCCTTTTATTTGGTGTCTTCTGGTACTTGAGAAAAGCAAATAAAACCAGAAAATAAAAGAAAAAAATCACAGTGAAAGTTTTAGGAGGAGAAAGGGTGAGAAAGAAGAAAGGTACACAAGGAAATTTAAAGTGGGGGGGGGTATTTCTGCGCTCCCGGGCAGAATTCACTGAACCCAAGATGGTGGGTGGTGAGTGCACACGTGGGCTTCAGTGCAGGCAGCTTTTAAGGATGGAGGTCAGGTAAACCCAGAAGGGGCGGTTCATTAGTTCCAGAAGTCAGGTTGGGAAGGGTGACACAGCCTCTGCAGCTCCAGTTGCAGTGCCTTTCCCCGTTCCCCTGACCTAACACACAGGACCACAAACCCTGCACCACAAATGTCTGTCGCAGTCAGTTGGGGAGAACCATGGGAGTGGTAGCTAAGGAGGAAGCCCTGCCCACTACCCACCCACCCAGCTGACAGGAATGTGACAGCAACTGCAGGTGAAGGAACACAAGGTGGGATCTAGTGCTGGAGTACAACATATGGCCCAGGCTTCCGACAGGCAGAGGCCAATCCCTGTGTCTGAGGCCACTTTTATCTTCCTTGCCAACAGACGGGTAGAACATAAGGAATAAAAATGTGTAATAAAAGTTACAGATGTTAAAATGAATGTGGTTGGGGATGCAAGCCTACAAAGAATAGTGGGAGGCATAAGGCCATGTTATGTGCACAGTTTTTCTCCATTTCCTCTCTATTTCTCCTTCTGAGAGGATGAAAATGTTCCAAGAAATGATCGTGATGATGAACGTGCAAGTATGTGATGAAATTGTGAATTACACGTTGTATAATGGCAGAACGGAATGATCAAAGTTGGAATGTTTCTTTTTCTTTGGTGTCTTCTGGTGCTTGAGAAAAGAAAATACAACAAAAAAAAAGAAAAAGTCACAGGGAGAACAGCACTGCGTCACAAAGGTCTGCTGCTGTCAGAGGTGTGAGGAGCCCTGGCTGGTGGAGATCAGAAGGAGTCCCCGACCACTGCCCAGCCACCCAGCAGACAGGGTGGTGGTGGCAACAGCGGGTGAGGGAACATCAGGTTGGCTCTTGTGCCGGAGAGCATTATCAGGCTCAGGCTCCTGACAGGCAGGGCCAAATCCTGTGTCTGAGGCTCCTTTCATCTTCCTTGTCAACAGATGTGTAGAACGTGTGGAATAAAAATGAATAATAGAGAGATCGGATGTCAAAATCAATGTGGTTGGGAATTCTAGTGATCAACGAAAGTGGGAGGCATAAGGCCTATTGTATGTGTGCAGCTTTTTCGGTTTCCTCTCTATTTCTCCTCCTGAGAGGTTGAAAATATTCCAAGAAATGAGCATGATGATGAACATGCAAGTATGTGATGATATTGTGAATTACTCACTGTATAACTGCAGAATGGAATGATCAAAATAGGAATGTTTCCTTTTCTGACACCAGATCGTGTCATCTGGTACTTGAGAAAAGAAAATAAAACAAGAAAATATAAGAAAAAATCGCAAGACCACAGCCTCTGCATCACAAAGTTCTGTCGCAGCCTGTGGGGGAAGAATCCTCGGAGGCGGAGCTGAGCAGTAGGTCCCGCCCACTTCCCAGCTGCCCAAATGAAAAGCCCTATGGCAACCATGGTTCAGGAAACACGAGGGAGTCTCTGGTGCGAAGCACACCATCAGACATGGGCTTCTGACAGGCAGAGGACAATCCCTGTGTCTGAGGCTCCTTTGATCTGCCTTGTCAACAGACAGGGAGAACGTATTAATTTAAAATGTGTAATAGACTGAATAGATGTTAAAATCAAAGGGATGGGAATGCTAGCGATCAAAGAAAGAGGGAGGGGTAAGGTCAATGGTATGTGCGCAGTTTTTTTGGGATCCTCTCTATTTTTATTCCTGTGAGGATGAAAATATTCAAACAAATGATCATGATGATGAAAGTGCAAGTATGTGATGAAATTCTGAATTAATCATTGTATAACGGCAGAGCGGAATGATCAAAGTTGTAATGTTTCATTCTCTTCAGTGTCTTCTGGTACTTGAGAAAATGAAATAAAACAGGAAAATGAAAGAAAAAAATCAGAGTGAACAGAGTCCCTGTGTCACAATGTTCTGTTACAGTCAGGTGTGGGGGAGCCCTGGGAGGTATGTCTGAGCAGGAGGCCCCTCCCACAGCCAAGAGGACCAGCTGACTAGGCGGTGGCAGCGATCACCATTTAGGGAATACCAGGTGAGCCCTGGAGCCAGAACTCGCCATTGAGCCCGGGCTTCTTACAGGCAGAGGCCATTCCCTGTGTCTGAGGCTCCTTTTATCTACCTTGTCAACAGATGGGTAGAACGTATGGAATAAAAATGAGTAATAGAGGGAACAGATGTTAAAATAAGTGCGTTTGGGAATGCTAGCGATCAAAGAAAGAGGGAGGCATAAGGACTATGTTATGTGCACAGTTTTTCTCCATTTCCTCTGTATTTCTCCTCTTGAGAGGATGAAAATGTTCCAAGAAATGATCATGATGAACATGCAAGTATGTGATAAAATTTTGAATTACTCACTTTATAACAGCAGAACGGAATGATCAAAATAGGAATGTTTCCTTTTATTTGGTGTCTTCTGGTACTTGAGAATGAAAATAAAGAAAGAGAAAAAGAGAAAGAAAAAAATCATAGGGAACACAGCATTTGCATCACAAGATCTGTCACAGTCAGGTGGTGCAGAGCCCTGGATGGTGGGTCTGAGACAGAAGCTCCGCCCAATGCCCAGGCACCTGACTTACAGGGCTGTGGGGGCAAGCAAGGTTCAGGGAACACCAGGTGGTCTCTTGTGCCAGAGCGTGCCATCAGGCCCAGGCTTCTGACAGGCAGAGGCCAATCCCTGTGTCTGAGGCTCCTTTTATCTGCCTTGTCAACAAACAGGTAAACATATGGAATAAAAATGAGTAATAGAGGGAGCAAATGTTAAAATCAAAGTGATGGGAATGCTAGTGATCAGAGAAAAAGGGAGGCATAAGGCCTATGGTATGTGAGCAGTTTTTCTCGGTATCCTCTCTATTTCTCCTCCTGAGTGGTTGAAAATGTTCTGAGAAATGCTCACGATGATGACCGTGAAAGTATGTGACGAAGTTCTGAATTACTCATTGTATAATAGCAGAACAGAATGATCAAAGTTGGAATGTTTCCTTTTCTTTCGTGTCTTCAGGCATTTGAGAAAGAAAATAGAAGAAAAAAATCACAAGGACCACTGCCCCTGAGTAAAAAAAATTCTGTTACAGTCAGGAGGGGAGGAGACCTGGGAGGTGGTACTGAGCAGGAGGACCCACCCAATGCCTAGCCGCATGACCGAGAAGGCATTGGCAGCAATCGTGAGCCAGGGAAACACAGGTGTACTCTCGTGCCAGAGCAGAAAATTGAACCCAGGCTTCTAACAAGTAGAGGCCATCCCTGTGTCTGAGTGTCTTTTTATCTACCTTGTCAACAGACGGGTAGAACGTATGGATTAAAAATGAGTAATTGAGTGAACAGATGTTCAAATCAATGTGGTTGGGAATGCTAACAATCAAAGAAAGGAGGGAGGCGTAAGGCCTCTGGTATGTGCACAGTATTTTTTGGTTTCGTCTCTATTTGTAAACCTGAGAGGATGAAAATATTCCAAGAAATGACCATGAGGATGAAAGTGCAAGTATCTGATGAAATTCTGGATTCCTTGCTGTGTAACGGTAGAACGGAATGATCAAAGTACGAATGTTTCTTTTTCTTTGCTGTCTTCTGGTACCTGAGAAAGGAAAAAGAACATGAAAAGAAAAGAAAAATATCACAGGGACCACAGTCCCTGCATCACAGAAGTCTGTCGCAGTCAGTGGGGGTAGGAGCCCTGGGAGGTGGAGTTGAGCAGGAGACCCCACCCACTGCCTAGGCCACGGCTCATGTGGCGATGGTGGCAACCGCTGGTCAGGGAATCCCAAGGGATCTCTGGTGCTGGAACGCAACATTGGACCCAGTCTTCCGACAAGCAGAGGCCAATCCCTGTGTCTGAGGCTCCTTTTATCTACCTTGTCAAGAGACGGGTAGAATGTATGGAATAAAAAGGAGTAAAAGAGGGAACAGATGTTAAAATCAAAGTGTTTGGGAATGCTAATGATCAAAGAAAGATGGAAGCGGAAGGACTATGGTATGTGTACAGGTTTTCTCAGATTCCTCTCTATTTCTCCTCCTGAGAGGATGAAAATGTTGAAGAAATGATCATGATGATGAATGTGTAAGTATGTGATGAAATTCTGAATTTCACATTGTATAACAGCAGAATGGAATGATCATAATAGGAATGTCCCCTTTTCTTTGGTATCTTCTGGTATTTGAGAAAAGTATATAAAACAAGAAAATGAAAGAAATATATCAGAGGGACAACAGCCCCTGCGTCCCAAATGTCTGTCACAGTCAGGTGGGAAAGATCCCTGCGAGGAGTGTCTGAGCAGGAGTCCCCGACCACTGCCCAGCCGCCCGGCTGACAGGGCGGTGGCGGCAACCACGGTTCAGGGAACACCAGGGGACTATGGTAGTGGAGTGCACCATCACACCCGGGCTTCTAACAGGTAGAGGCCTATTTTTGTGTCTGAGGCTCCTATTATCTACCTTGTCAGCAGACAGGTAGAATTTATGGAATAAAAATGAGTAATAGAGGGAACAGATGTTACAATCAATGTGGTTGGGAACGCAAGTGATCAAAGAAAGGAGGGAGGCATAAGGCCTCTGGTATGTGCGCTGTTTTTCTTGATTTCCTCTCTATTTCTCCTCCTGAGATGATGAAAATGTTCCAAGAAATAATCATGATGATGAAGGTGCAAATATGTGATGAAATTCTGAATTACTCGTTGTATAATGGCAGAAAGGAATGAACAAAGTTGGAATGTTCCCTTTTCTTTGGTGTCTTCTGGTACTTTAGAAAAGAAAATAAAGGAAAAGAATCACAGAGACCACAGACCATGTGTCACAAAGATCTGTCACGGTCATTGTGGGGAGTAGCCCTGTGAAGTGTAGCTGAGCATGAGTCCCCACCCACATCACAGCTGCCCAGCAGAGTGGGTGGTGGCAGCAACCACAGGTCAGTTAATCCCAAAGGGGCTCTAGTGCTGAAGCGCATCATTGGGCCTGGGCTCCTGACAGGCAGAGTCCAATCCCTGTGTCTGAGGCTCCTTTTATCTACCTTGTCAAAACCCGGGTAGAACGTATGGAAGAAAAATGAGTAATATAGGGAATAGATGTTCAAATCAAAGTGGTTGGGAATTCTAGTGATCAAAGAAAGAGGGAGGCATACGGCCTATGGTACGTGCACTATTTTTCTCGGTTTCCTCTCTATTTCTCCTCCTGAGAGGATGAAAATTTTCCAAGAAATGATCACGATGATGAACATGCAAATATGTGATGTAATTTTGAATTACTCTTTGTATAACGGTAGAAAGGAACGATCAAAAGAGGAATGCTTCCTTTTCTTTGGTGTCCTCTGGTAATTGAGAAAAGAAAAGAAAACAAGTAATGGAAACAAAAAATCACAGGTACCACAGCCCCTGCATCACAAAGGTCTGTCACAGTCAGTGGGGCGAGAGCCCTGGGAGGTGGAACTGAGGAAGAGGACCTGCCCGCTGCCCAGCCACCACAACGACAGGGAGGTTGTGGCAAACACGGGTCAGGGAACAACAGGGGCCTCTGATGACTGTGTGTCTCATCGGGCCCAGGATTCTGACAGGCAGAGGCCAATCCCTGCATCTGAGGCTCCTTTTATCTACCTTGTTGATCGACGTATAGAAGGTATGGAATAAAAATGAGTAATAGAGGGAAGAGATGTTAAATTCAAAGTGATTGAGAATGCTAGCAATCAAAGAAAGAGGGAGGCGTAAGGCCTATGGTATGTGCACAGTTTTTCTCAGTTTGCTCTCTATTTCTCCTCCTGAGAAGATGAAAATGTTCCAAGAAATGATCATGATGATGAACGTGCAAGTATGTGATGAAATTATGAATTACTCATTGCATAAGTAATAAGAACGGAAGAACGGAATAATCAAAGTTGGAATATTTCCTTTTCTTTGGGGTCTTCTGGTACTTGAGAAAAGAAAACGAAACAATAAAAAAAATGGCAGGGACCAGAGCCCTGGGTCACATAGGGCTGTCGCAGTCAGTGGGGGGAGGAGCAGTGGTAGGAGGTGATGAACAAAGGCAATGCACACTGCCTAGCTGCCCGACCAAATGTGCAGTGGCTGCAACCACCATTCAGGGGACACCAGGAGAGTTCTGTGGTGGTAGTGCACCATCAGGTCAAGGTTTCTGACGAGCAGAAGCCAATCCCCATGTCTGAGTCTCCTTTTATCTACCTTATCAACCTACAGGTAGACATATGGAATAAAAATGAGTAATAGAGGGAACAGATGTTAAAATCAAAGTGGTTGGGCATGCTAGCAAGCAAAGAAAGAGGGAGGCATAAGGCCTATAGTATGTGTGCAGTTTTTCTTGGTTTGCTCTCTCTATTTCTCCTCCTAAGAGGATGAAAATGTTCTAGGAAATGATCATGATGCTGAATTTGCAAGTATGTGATGAAATTCTGAATTACCCGTTTTTATAATGGCAGAACGGAATGATCAAAATAAGAATGTTTCCTTATCTTTCGTATCATCTGGTACTTGAGAAAAGAAAATAAAAGAGGAAAATAAAAGAAAAATATCACAGAACCACAGCCCCTTCATCACAAAGGTCTAGCAAAGTCAGTGGGGTGAGGAGACCTGGGAAGTAGAGCTGAGCACGAGGCATCACACACTGCCAATACGCACAGTGACAGGGCAGTAGGGGCAACCACGGGTGAGGGAACACCAGTTGGGATCTGGTGCCGGAGTGCACTATCCGGTCTGGGCTTCTGATAGACAGAGGCCAATCTCTGTGTATGAGGCTCATTTTATGTACCTTGTCAACAGACATGAAGAACATATGGAAAAAAATGAGTAATAGAGGGAACAAATGGAAAAATCAATGTGCTTGGGAATGCTAGTGATCAAAGAAAGAGTGAGGCATAAGGCCAATCGTATGTGCACAGTTTTTCCTGGTTTCCTTTCCATTTCTCCTTCTGAGGGATGAAACGTTTCGAAGAAATTATCATGATGATGAACATGCAAGTATGTGATGGAATTCCGAATTACTGCTTGCATAACCGCAGAGCAGAATGTGCAAAATAAGAATGTTTCATTTTCTTTGGTGTCTTCTGAGACTTGAGAAAAGAAAAAAATAAGAAAATGAAAGAAAAAAATCACAGGGTCCATAACCCCTGCCTCAAAAAGGTCTGTCACAGTCAGATGGGGAGGAGCCCTGAGAGGTGGTCTGAGCAGGAGACCCTGCGCACTGCACAGCCATCCGGGTGACAGGGTGGTGGTGGCAACCATGGTTCAGGGAATACCAGTTGGGCTCTGGTCCAGGAGCACGCCATTGGGCCAGAGTTTAGGAGAGGCAGAGCCCAATCCCTGTGTCTGAGGCTCCTTTTATCTTCCTTGTCAACAGACGGGTAGAACGGATGGAAAAAAAATGAGTAATAGAGGGAACAGATGTTAAAATCATTGCTGTTGGGAAAGGTAACAATGAGGGAGGTGTACAGCTTATGGTATGTGCACAGTTTTTCTCGGTTTCCTCTCCATTATTCTTCCTGAGAGTGTGAAAATATTCCCAGAAATGATCATGATGATGATCGTGCAAGTATGTGATGAAATTCTGAATTACTAGTTGTTCTAGTTTGCTAGCTGCCGGAATGCAATATACCAGAAATGGAATGGCTTTTAAAAGGGAGAATTTAATGAGTTGCTAATTTACAGCTCTAAGGCCAAGAAAATGTCCCAATCAAGTCTATAGAAATGTCCAATCAAAGGCATCCAGGGAAAGATACCTTGGTTCAAGAAGTCCAATGAAGTTCAGGGTCTCTCTCTCAAGTGAGAAGGCACATGGCGAACACAGTCAGGGCTTCTCTCTCAGCTGGAAGTGCACATGGCGAATACGGCATCATCTGCTAACTTTCTCTCCTGGCTTCTGGTTTCAAGAAGCTCCCCGGGAGGCATCTTCCTTCTATATCTCCAAAGGTCGCTGGCTGGTGGACTCTCTGCTTCGTAGTGTCACTCTCTCTGAATCTCTCATTCTCCAAAATGTTTCCTCTTTTATAGGACTTCAGAAACTAATCAAGACCCACTCAAATGGGTGGAGACATGTCATCCCCTAATCCAGTTTAACAACCATTCTTAACTAAATCACATCAACCAGGGAGATGATC